>VUQK01037307.1:28839-40260 GCA_015106715.1 Bujurquina vittata | reverse complement strand
AATTATTATCGTGTGCCTGAAATTAAAGTTCCTGCTTGCCCCCCAAAATGACACAATCTACCAGTCTTTTTAAGATTTCCATATTTTTCTTCACCTTTTCGTTGTGGAGCTGTTTCCCTGCACACTCGCCCGCTCGATCAGCTGATCCACTCCGGTTTCCCCGAAAGTTTTGGAAAGCGCCGCTGCTTGTAAGTGTCCGGGTGTCCATTGCTGCCTTGCTTAGGCAAGTCAAAGTTAAAATCTCAGTATGGCTCCAAACACCATGTCGATCAGCGGCAAACAACAAGCACTCCCAGCAATACAGTTTGCAGTGTTCCTCGGCGCCAGAGAGTCAGTGGTACCGCTCGTAATTAGTGGACTGAAAGCGGCGGAAGAATCCTTTTCCCGGTTGTGACAGGCTTGCTAGCTTCAGAGCTGCCGGACCTTTCTTAATGATATCCAGCTTTTCTTGAAAAGTCTCTCTTGAAAATGGCTTTGACAATAAATCTGCAACCAAACCCATTTCTTCTCCTCTTTCAGCCATTGTGGGTTGACAAAATCAACACAACTATATTTTTGCTTGTGCAGCTCGCTACAGACGCAGTTTGCTAGCTCTCGCTAGTACGTGCTCTGACTATCCAATCAAAGTGTATGAATATGCTGACGTTACCGTAGGCCTGCTAGAAGGCCTTGCAGGCCCTGACGGACCACCACTGATCTGAGATGATTATCAGTCATTTTTTCTCTAATGTTAAAAATTTTATTTGTGAAGAAATTCGCGAAGCTGAGGAATATTCGGCTCAGCAGAGCTCTGACTCAAACCTGGGCTTGTTCTTATGGTCGTCAATCAGTGATTGGTAGCAATGATCCGTGAACAGCACCACGCTTCATGCCAAGAAAGAGCACTGCAGATGCGGATGGAGAAATAAGGTCAGAAGGAGCTGGGCTGTGTTTGTGGATCTAGAGAAAACAGATGATGGAGGATCAAGAGAAGAACTGTGTGTGGAGTCAGGAGTGGCAGAGAAGTTTGTGAGGGTGGTGCAGGACGTAGGAGGGGCAGATGGGTCCATGGTGGGTCCAAGGTGGGGGTAGAATTACATCAGGGATCCCTTCTGATCCCCTCCTTGTTTGCAGTGGTGAAAGGTTGACAGATGAGGGCAGGAATACGATGTTTGCAGATGACACCGTGATCTGAGAGCAGGGAGCAAGTGAAAGAGAGCCTGGAGAGGGGGAAGTGTCCTGTGGGACAAGAGGAATGGAAATCAGGAGAATGTGTGTGAATGAGAAGGAGACGGGACGGTGGAGCTGCATGGAGGTAGTGAAGCTGGATGAGTTTAAATACCTGGGGTCAACCATTCAAAGTAATGGACAGTGCACAAGAGAGTGCAGGCAGGGTGGATGAAAATGAGTGTCAGGGGTGATTTATGACAGGAGGATAGCAGCGAGAATGGAAGGGAAGGTTTACAGGATGATACTGGAGTCAGACCTGCTGTGATGAATGGTTTTGGTGGCACTGGCACAAAGACAGGACGTCAAGCTGCAGATTTTCACTGGGAGGGAGCAGGATGGACGGGTTAGAAATGAGAGTATCAGAGGAACGGGTCAGTCTGAGTGATGTGGAGACAAAGCTAAAGACGCGAGGCTGAGAGGGTTTGGTCTTCATGGAAATCACACTTGGCATTTCTAACCTCGTGGATGGAAACTGATTTCTTTTCCTTGAAAACCAGAAGAAAAAAACAAAGAGTGCATGTTTTAAAATTAGTAAAATATGAAATTACTTTGCAGAAGTGGTTAATACTGAAGTTTCCCACAGTGACACTGACTGTAGGCTTTGTCACAGGAATCACGAGCAGGATCATTTAGCAGGAATATAAGATCACACATGTTTGATTAGTCAGTCCAGTGTTTTACAGAATGATGCTGCATAATGTATGCATCCTCTGGAATGCTGGCTTCATTCAAGTGAAGAAAGAAGTAATACCAGATTGAAGGAGGTCTCCAGTTGGACATTCTTGAGTCAGTCATTAACTGAAGAGGGCGAATCACCATTTTCAAGGACTGGGACCCCACGCGGTGTTGATATAGACAATTGGAACTGTATCATTTTTGTATTTCTGAAGCAGCTGATAAACCCTCACCGAGAGTGTGCTGTGACTTTCTGCTTTAAATATGGACAAAAGTGTGAGATATACAACGGTTCACAAACCAGCTCCTTGACTTTGTGGCTGAGTTTACTTGATTTGGTTGTGATAGTTACGATAGACATTACAATAGGAATGGACTGGTTGTGGTGGTGTGTGCTGGATGTCTGAACCATGGGGGGGGTTCCACCACAGTTTAAATGTGACATTGAAGAACAGATTGGCCACTGACTGGCCAGGGAGTGTCGTCACTAGCTGAGCGACTCCTGCACCAACCTGACAGTGAGGGAACTGGAGACAGACCAACACTGTGGTCCAACAAGGTGCAGATGTTTGTGTTCGATGGCAGACAAAAAAATCAGCTCTCCGAGCTAATGGCTGCGTTTGAGCTTCATGCAAATGACATCAAGTGACTTCTGCCTGCATTGCTGCATGGACTCCACCCACATTCAGGTCAGTTGTCGTGGAAACAAAAACATATCCGTGTCATCGCGTTGCACTGAGTACACACTGGTGGACATGCAGCATTAGATCAAACCTCTTAGAGGTGTTAGAAACTGGGATCAGAGGCCATCTGATTGTGGATGCTTGAAATGTCAGGTTATGTCAGGTTAGCTGCAAATTGTAGTTTAATGGGTTTGGAAATTTTGGTGATTCTCAAGGAAAAGTTAAATTTCAATTTTGGAGTGCGAATGTGTGTGAATGTTAGACAATAAAAGCTCTTAGCTTACTCCCACATGCAAGTGCTCGTATGAGTGGGTGTGAATGGGTGACTGCAAATGGGTTGTATAAGCGTAGAGTAGAAAAGCGCTATATAAGAACTAGTTCACCATTTATCATTTTTGAATGGTTGCTGCGTTGCTCCTGTAAAAATGTACTTCTTTATAGTTGCAGTCAGTCAAAAATACTCACTTTCATGCTGTAAACCAGGGATCCTCAACTCCAGGCCTCCAGGGTCGGTGTCCTGCAGGTTTTAGATGTGTCCCTGGTCCAACACACCTGAGTCAAATATAGAAGTCATCAGCAGGACTCTGGAGAACTTGACTGCATACTGAGGAGGTAATTCAGCCATGTGATTCAGGTGTGCTGGAGTTGAGGATCCGTGCTGTAAACAAGCCAAACCTTTGGCTATATTCAGTTAAACCCAACTGAGTGAAAACGATAACATTTTGTTGTTTTCGCCTGTCGTTGACACGACAGTTGTACAATTTGAAATGCGCTCCGTTCTTCTTCTGTCTTCTATACCCACACCGCCAACTTGTGGCCTGGCATTGGAACTACAGCGTTTTTGTCATCTTGCGGTTCCGTGTGAGCGTTTTTAAAACATTCACGTTTCAACAGGCTACTTCTCGGAAAACGGAAAAACACAGTTTCCACTGGATCGTTCTCACGTAAACGAGACCTGAGAGCATTATTAGGTTAAATCGTTTGCATGTCCTCCTTCACCGCATCCACAAATCCTCTGTATTCATGGATCTACTCTGTATTTATGATTCTCTCTTTTCTCCAGTGAGAAATAAAGATTTTAACAAAATGCCAAATTGCATGAGATATGATTTGAAAGCTTTCTGAATATTGGCCCATCTAGTATGTGGCTAAAAAACATGGATGAGCTGCCAGTGACCTGATGGCTGCCATCCAGTCTGATTGTGTGGGTTTCTAGTACTTATTTAAGTGTAATAAACAGAAACCGAGTGGACCTCAGACCCTCTTTGTCCTGGGAATTTTTAGTGCATTTGGACTTAAGTGCAACGGAGCGCTTCAGGCGCTGGGTGTCAGGGTGTTAAATGGTGCTGTTTGTCACTGACAGTTGTGTATGTGGTATGTGCACATGTACACTCTGTGGTCCCTCTCCATATAAATCAGAGGTGCTGTCAGGGGAGGAGAAAAGATTGATGCCCGGCCCTGTTTCTGTGGACCTTATACTCTGTAAACACATCTACACCCCTTCACTCAACCATACCGGCGAGAGTATTGGCACACTGAAGGAAAAGAATTGATTAAAGGTTTTGAATCCGCTTTAATCAAACTGGGTTGTGTAGAGGAAAAAAAAAAAAGGGAACATTTCAAATGTGTTTCATATTTCAGGAAAGTAAAAGCTCAGCCTGGCTGGTGCTGCTCAGTGCAATGAGAGGAAGAAACCAGCTTTTTAAAATGTGACTTTAAGTGAATTTGAGATCCGGGGGTCTGTTCGTGGGCTTCAGTTTCCTGATGGGAGCGACAGTGTTGAGGTTTTGAAAATCCCTTTCATCAGTTTCCAGTCTGTCTTCTCTGGCAGTCTGTGTGATGATGAACTACTTCTTCTTTAAAGTTACTCCTGCAGTGCTCCACATTCACATGCTGGCCTCGCCTGCTGCTCAGTAAACTGGAGGAAAAAATACAAAAATTAACATCTGCAAAGATCTTTCACAAATGTAGTGGTCATGCAAATGAGTCAGACCATAGAGGCGACCCATATAAATGTACTCTTCTGTGGTTTTCTTGATGCATATCAACTGCTCTGTGCACAAAATAGCGCTACTGACATCTCCTTATGTTACTAATAGGGGAATAATTGGAGTAAAACTGCCGCAGCTCAGATCACACGAAACCCTTTGCGTTGTTGAGCTGTGGTGTTCAAGGTTATTATAGTTTACTAAAACGAAAATTAGATGAAAAAGGTTAACTGCAATAAAAATGAAATATAACTAATGGAAAGTATTTTATGAACTTGGGAAACTAAAATTAAAATATGAAGGAAATACCTGCTTTCAAAAACAACTGTATATAGTACACCGATTTCCCCAAATCCAGCACATACCCTCCATACACAGACTGAAAAACCGATATTAAAAACTAAACGAGCAAACCTGCTGCGGAAACTAACTGAAACTAAACTGAATTAAAAAGATAAAATAAAAACTAGCTGTAAACTGCTCAACTATTAATGTCTGGGCTTGCTTGTAATGTAAAGATGGCCAAAGTAAAGACATGCTTTATTTAAGTGGAAGTACTGATACTACATATTAATGTACTCCAGTAAACCATGAAGTACTGATTCAACTTCTTTCCTCGAGTAAAAGTGAAAAGTGCTGGCTCTGAAATATATTTAAAGTAAAGATTCTTTTTGTCAGCTGGGATAGGCTCCATTTACACTCGGCTTCTGTAGTGCTATCTGGATGTTGAAGTACTGCAACCACAACTTCTGGATCTCTGCACCACAAAAATCGTTCCAGATCCTTCGGACCCGCTTTCACCCGTGAGAATATATTTATAAATGAAGTAAAGAGTGAACTAAATACTAACATTTGCTCTTTTATGATCTGTAGTGTGTTTTCAAAGGTTTGTCGGCTCAGTAGCAGTAGCTAACCAGGTTGGCTAGTGCTAGTAATGCTAGGGCTGAGCCCCACTCTGATAGTTGATTGCCTATTGGAAAGTAAAGGTCAGGAAATATATCAATATCAGTGCTGGCATAAGTTGTAAAAATCCAGTACGCATGTGGCTCAGCCTTTATTGGATATTCAAACATCAGTCAGTTTTTGTTCAGGAATAATTTAATAGTCTAATCTATGACTAAATTACCCACAAATTAGCAGGTCGCAGCCTTTTAACTGGGTTTTTTTTTCCCACAAACGGTGTGGAGAACAGGGCAGAAATAAGAGAAAGAATTGGATGACACGCGTACGTTGTTGCTGGTGTGTCTGCATTGTTGTGCACAGTGAGTTTTGGAGGCCCTCCACCCAACCTTCCCCAAAGTCACATGACAGATACAAGATGCAGCTATCTGAGACGTGTGGATTCAGATTGAGTCCAGATTGGCAGAACTGTGTGACATTGGCTCTCACAGTGTCTCCCAGTTGATCTCGTTTCAGCTCTCTGCATGTTTGTGACCTGAAAAGGCCAGTTTTGTTCTACGTTGGAGTGGTAAAGAATCATTCCAAAAATTGCTAGATCCCAATCTGGAATGAAAGCTAGGCCTCAGCAGTCAGCAACCTCCCTTTGCTAAAGAAAAAATATATATTTTCCAACCAGTTTTGTAAGTGGTTGCTGTCGCTGGGTGAAATCAGTTACAGAGAGGGTGCTGCACCAAAAACCTCCTTCCAGTTGCTTTGGTCACTAGCAGATTGCCTTGGTTACCTGTAGATTGCATGGAAGACACCAAATTGTCTGCAAACACATGCAGGTTGGCGAGTGTTTGCAGACAAGGCTGCAACCAAAGCAATCGCATGGTGTCTGAGGCTTTAATCACTTCAATGACGGACCGATCCCCACATTGTTAAAATTTTCATTCATATCTTTTCAGCAATCCTGCTAACAACAGACAAACTAAACCAATCACACAACCTCCCTGTAATAACCAATCTCAGTCCTGCAACACCAGCTGCATTTTGCATGGATCCAGGTCTTTATTGAGCACACTGACAAGCATATAAAGCAGCATCATTATTTCTGCAAAAAAGCAAAAAAGTGTTTATAATTCCACTTGGCTTCAGGTATGAATCAAGGTAATTAAACTCTATTTTGAAAAGTCAATCATTTTAAGCAGAAAAGTAATGACAACAAAGGCTTTCTTGCACACGTGGATCGTCTTAAAGACAAAACAAGACTGTGAGCCTCATTCAAGTGGCTGATTTAAACGTGCCCTCGCTGCAGCTGCTCGCTCTGCCCTTTCGCTGATCCAGCCTTGAACCACTTCAACAACCGTCTGCAGTTGTCTCCATGTCGTTCCTATGGAAACCATTCTAAACATCCAATCCAGTGTCAGCATCCAGGTGGGTGGATAAAACCTGAAGATTTGGTCTAAATGCACTCTTAGGAGGAACTGCACACACACACACACACACACAGAGCACGTGCACGGTGTTGCATGTGCCTTAAGACTGCAATTTATTTCCCAAGAAGGCGGCAATCTCTCTGTCAGATTCAGGTGTTCCATCCACAAAATTACTCTGGGGCCGTTTTCTCTCCATTTTTGTCTTCTCCTTACTGATGCTCTTCTTTCTCACCTTTCAGGTCGAGGAGGAGAGCACACCTTCTGGCCGTCCGACACCAACCCAATTGACAGAAGCAGCATCAACGGTAACAGAAGCTCATCTTCTGCTGACTCTGTCAGAAAGTGGAACCCCTTTCAGCGTCATTATTTTGCTTGAAACAACAACGAGAGCGACTCTCCTGAGAGCCGAGCCGGCTGCGATGCTCTCGCAGCATCGTCAGCTCATCGCAGCAGCTCAGCTGATTCCTCTAATCACTCGGCTCAGCCGCGTCTAAACTTACTTTAATCAGTCGCTCTGTCCTGACGAGGAGCTCCGGCGCTCTGATTTACAGTCGGTGAGCGTCGCTTCCTGTTCGCCGTTGTATCGCCCGGGGCAGGAAGATTTAATTAGATTCACTATCTCGCCATCAATCAGTGTTTCCATAAAGTGGAGGAAAATAATCATCTTTATGGACAAACAGGATTAAAAGAGTGGGGTGGCATATAAATCTTCAGCTTGTAGTTTTTAATATCATGACAACAACAGGCAACATTATTGGATTGATTGGACAGAGAGAAGAAAAGGATAGCTGCCTCCCATTTCTAATTAAAAACAATATAACAATATTGAACATATTGTTTATATTCTGTGGCCCTGAAACTCTATTGGGGAATACAGCTGTTTGTATTTATTTGACTTTTAATGATAATACATGCTGATATTTTCATCCCAACACTGTTTTTTGTATCTTTCCCCAAAAAGGTGCATGGTTTATGTATGTAAGCGCTATAGCTCTCTAAAGAGCCATCAGCCGTGAAGCCGATAACAGGACCCTGTAGCCACATGTAGCTATTTTAGGGTCCAGTCAGACCGGCCTTGATACTGCTCAACCACTGCTTGACCAGTTGGCAGGGGGTGGCTTGAAGTTGGGAGTTGCTCTGGGAAATAGGTTGCAAAGAGGTGTATGGTGCTGCACCAACAGCCTCTCTGCGATTGCTGTGGTCACTAATAGATTGCCTCAGTCGCCTGTAGTTGGCCTGGAAGACGCTGGCTGCAAACGCTGCTCCACTTCCACCGAGTGGAACTGAGGAAAGGGTTAAATGAAGAAGCGCGTTGGTTGCAGCGGAGTGACACAACTTTTACTTTGAAGGTCTCTGTGTCCGGTTTGCTTCATCACAGTCGTCATCCCACTCTTCATCCCATTTCATAACACTGGTTGTTTCTTCATCGTGGCACCTGTTAGTGGGTGGAATATATGAGGGAAGCAGCTCACCCTCAGGGGGTCCAGTGGAGTCCATGCCTCCATAGGTCAGGACTGTTTTGGCAGCAAAAGCGGCACCACCACAATATTAGTCAGACGACTGCATTGTTATAAAATTGGAAGTTGAACAGTGAGGACGAGCAGGTCTATTAGCCTTAACGGTGGACTGCGCCAACAGAAATGGGGAAGTATCTAAATGAGAACAGCTTTGTTGTGACATCAGCTGTAGAAAAATATAGATACGGATATTTAGCTGCATCAGCTGCAGCTTACGCTCAGCGCTCAGTGATTCCTGTGCTGTTGTGAGGACATTGCTGTTAGAAATAAAAGTAATGCTTCAGTTACCACGAGAGCACAGTATGGAGCAGAGCTGGTTGTTGGAGCTTATTGACGAGGGCAAAAGTGCACTTTTGCACACCAGAAATGTGAGTTTTGGCAACCCTGCAAATATACTAGTGTTAAAAGCAGCGGAGCATCTGGTGCAGCCGGGCTCGCCGGGGTTAAACACACTTAAACAGCACTTTAAAAACCACCGGGAGAGTCTGGACGTTTACTCCCAGCTAATCCAGCACCTGTGTGGATGAGAGCCGAGCCGACTGTCAAAATCGTCTGATTTAAGGATGTGCAGCTTGTTCAGCTATTATTTTTTCCTAAAGCTCACCAAACACAAAAATGATGTTTAATGCAAGCTGATGCTAACATATATAATGACGTTAGTGACAAAATAATGACAAAAATAATTTACTTTTTTTATGCCAGCTGGAATGTTAATGGCACTTGTGCTAATATATCTGCTAATATTTAACCTACTACTGCATACAGACATACTCAGCAGTATGCTATGCTAGTATCACTATTAATACTGCAATTAATACGGATGAAACCACTACGAAAGCTAAAGCTGTTGCTGATGGTACAGACCGTGGTCATAATCATGACGGTCCCACCTCATCTCCGCTTGAGGAAAGACTTACGTCCCCTCCCCGGGCAGGTCAGAGGTCAGGGTCTATATCGGGTCTCAGTGGAGGAGTATTGGGCAGCATGAAGATGGACGCTGACATCGTGTCAGCGCGGTTGCTGATGCTGCTGCCGGAGGGGATCATAAATCCGTCCTCTTTGACCTCCGTCCCCCTCTGGCTTTATTGCGGGTCGGGGAGGTCGCAGCCTCGTTCATCAGCTCAGCGGTATTTCATCTTTAACGCGGTGCCGTCGTTTATGTCGCAGCGCCTCCTCTCGCTTGAAAAACGAGCTCGAGGAGACGATTCACCTCCCATCTTTTTCCTTCAGGTCGCAGCTCTGTGGGTCTGACAGCCTCTGTGCAGAGGTCAACCCGTCTCGTGTTCTGATCCGCCGACATTGCCTCAGCCGAGCAGAGACCTTCAGCACCAGCACTCATTCGCTAAAGTTTCCCAGTTTTCTCGTCATGTCTCTTGGGAAGTCGATGCAGGCAGTTGTCAGGGATGAGAGCCCCATACATCTCACAGCACTCAGAGCAGCGAGCTATTACAGTTAAAAATACCCCCGTTTTAAGTGAAAGGAAACCACATCTTAGGAGTTTTAATCAAAAACATACAACAAAACCATCTCCATCCTTCATATTCCCCTGTAGCTTCACTTAAATAGCTCAGACGGTATCAGGCATTTTCTCTCTGATGATCTGAACAATGCCTTTCATTTGTTCTGCAGCTTTTATTCCCAAAATGAGACGTTAACACATTTGCTAATATGATGCCAGCAGCAATATTGAACACACCAAATCTGAGGCTGTTGGTTTGCAGGTGTGGCCCTTTCTGTCCATCTTCAGGGAAACATGAATATCTGTCAGATTCTGTGGAGATTGAGACAGTTCACCTAAAACAGTGGTGGTGTTGGGAGAAAGGTCATCGGGGGGGGTCAGCCCATTAGCTGCTGACATATTTCACTTTGTTTACAGCGTATGGTTTGCATAGGATTCAGTTAATGCACAAGATAGAGGTTTTACATTAACATCAGCCCCTAATTAAATAGTGAGTGTGCTTCAGGACTGATATTATGCGCATAATTGGAATGTATTACACTCCTGATGGTTTGTCTCCCACCTGATGCCAAACAAAGTGCTGCTGCTTTGTTCCTCTTGCTGTTCATTTATTGGATTTTAAAGCTTAGCACGAACCCTGGCAGGAACGTGGTGAAAGTGGGACAGAATGCTCTCCAGTATGATGTTATTGTGACTGACAGTGATGTTCAGATTAAAGCCTCATTGATGTGGATTCCCTCCCTCTGGTTTCTCTACAGAGATGGGGGGGGGTTTCTCCCCCAGAGGCGGCCCTCGTCTTTGAGCCGTCCCCTCGGTGCTGCAGTGATTTATCTTCCAGTGTGCAAAGAATAAACTCTAAGCTATAACATAAAGTTAACCAGAATCAGCTGCATTTTGATGGGATTCTTTGCATTGTCAACATTGTTGCTCGGTTTCGTTTCCCGGCTGGATTTCTGGGCTTTGCGAGGATTTCTGTGCTCGTCGTCGCCCTTGTGTTGATTTGTTGTGTCGTCGTGGTTTTAAACTGACTCAGCGGCTGAGGGTTTGATTTATTCCACACAGGTCGTCTGAGCTGCTGGGCCTATGGCTCTTTGCTGAAGGGCATCTCAGTAGAGGTTGTTAACACTCTTGTTATCATCAGCAACATACATTTGGCTCGCGGGTCAGTTCTGACTTCCTGTCAGTTCCTGCTACTGTCACTTTGTGATTTACAATTCTGGCCTCTTTTTCCAGTTTATAGACCATAAAAACTTCGTATTTTGATGAAAGATGATTATTTCTGCCATAACGACATGTTGGGATTTCTTGGCTGGTTCTGTTTTTTAAATCTGTTTGTTAGATTTTAATCTTGAAAAGCAGTAAAATAATAAAGTGCCAGAAAGCTGCTCAGAAAAAGACTGATTATTAATGCAACTAATTAAGCTGTGTCAAAGCTTTGCATCATTGTTACCTTCAATTAGCATCAAGTTACACAATTCTTTCTGTGAAACCTCCCGAGGACTTGATTATCACGTTGATTAATAATAAAATAGTGGAGTTTTATTTCCAACCAGGACGTTTTTAATTTTTTAA
>VUQK01037303.1:12277-27364 GCA_015106715.1 Bujurquina vittata | reverse complement strand
AACTGAGTAAGTGTCTGGTGTGTTAACATTAACAGTTATTCAGATAACTATAGCATGAAGAATATGCAAACTAGTTAACCAAACCATCAATCTCACTCAATGAATTCTCCGTCCTCGGTATCACTTCTAAACAACTCCGCCAACTCCGGAGGTAAACGAAGCGCCTCTTCTGCTTTTGCTTCGTCAGTCGCAGTTTCAATTATTCCGGCCTTTCTGAATCCCGACAGGATGGTTTCGGTTGTCACTGAAGCCCATGCTTTGTCGATCCATCCAATGACTTCCAGGAAAGTTGCGTGGCGCATTCTCCTGGTTGCCGTGAAGCTGTGCGCTCCATCCATCATCCACAGGTTACGTAAAACTGCCTTAAAGCTCCGAGGGTGATGTCAAGTGGCTGGATTATTTTGGTTAAACCTCCAGGGATGATGGCAGACATGGAGTTGAAAACTTGTAATTTATATAATAATGAGTTAATAATTTCACATATACGTCGCTCCGGAGTATAGGGCGCACCCTCGGCCAAACTATGAAAAAAACTGCGACTTATAGTCTGGAAAATACGGTAGTATGGGTGATGGGCTATCATCTTAGTGCACCCTCCAGAACATAGGAAGAAACCAAACGTCTTTGTTTTAACAGTCATTTCTCATGATACATAAATTGAATTTCATGTACAATTAATGGGGCGGTCTTTAAGTTAGACCTTAGTCACACACGTCTGGAGACCGGTTGGGGACCATCTGGAAACCATGAGTAGTGAGGGAAAAATGTGTATTCCTGATCAGTTGGGGAGCAGTTGCTGGAGGTTATTGGCAGTCACTATAAAATTGATTGCTAAAACCCAATTCACACAGGCCTGGGGACAGGTCAGTAAACCTCTGTTAACCACAGGTCACCAGGGAAAAGTGACCTGTGGTTGGTAACTGGTTGGCAGGTAGTAGCTGTAGGTTGCTAATTTAAAACTGGTTAGAAAAAGACACACGATGCGGCATCAAAAATGCACTTGTTTTGGAAGCTTGCAGGTTGCTTCAGTCACCAGTAGTTGGCATGTTAAGGACAGTAACTTGTCTGCAAACACTTGCCAACCACTTGCCAAGCGACAGAGAAACTATGAAAAGGGCAATGCAAATTGGTCATCAGCATCTTCTGCACAAGCTACTGGTGACTGCAAAAACCTGCTAGCAACTAAAGCAATCACAGAGAGATTTTGGTGTAGTGCAGAACCCTCTTTGTGACCAGTTTCACCTGGCGTCAGCCAGCAAACTCCAGCAATCACTTGCCAACCAATTGAGGAATACACAGGCCTCTAGGGTTGTGTGACTGAGACCTTACTTATGTAGGCAAAAACAAAAACAAAAACAAAAAAAAAACATATTCAGTGCCCTTGATCTACTTTACATAACTTTCCCACAAGACAATATGCAAGCCAATCAAATGAATACTGTGCTTTCTTCATTATGCTTTGATTACTCTATATCATAATGTTATGTTTCATCAACATAATGAGTGTACCTGCTTAAATTGTGGAATTCATCCACTATAATTCAATGATACTGTAAATGTTGATATTCAGTGATTTCAGTCCATAAGTGATCAGTGAAACTACAATTTTAAATGAAATCACTTCTAGGTTTATAGCTGACATTCAGCTTAAGCTGAAAGTCTGCATTGGGAGTCACTAGTGTGCTGCACTTATTACACTCAGAAAAGGAGCCACTGAGCCACAACATTGATAAGTAGGGCTTTTGGCTGCCCCTCACAACACTGAGACCACCTCAACCAGACGAGCCCTACATCGGACTCAAACAGTGAAGGTCAAAGAGGATAAACTCGTCTATGGTCTGTTGCTCCATCGGGATATCTCAGCATGTGTGTTGGGCATGAGAAGGGGCACATAAAAGTGTCACATAGCTCTGCACACAGACATAATATTGAGCTGCTCTTACTCGCAGTTTCCACTGTCACTACTTCCAGGGCTCGCAAGCTGATTGCCTTGAAAAATAATGCCCCTCTCAAAGGTCTTCAGTGCCGTTCAGTCAAACTAAATGCCACTTTTCTGTCTTTTTCTCTGTTATCAGCTATGAACTCAGATGGAGCTGCACTACCAAAATTAAGATTGCTTTTAAAATGTATAATGTGTTGCTTTAGTCAGTACATTTACATTTACTTTCTAAGGAAATAAGCGAGATGGAGTAATGAACATCCATACTCCGAACAAGCCACATTCCCCGTTTTAAAGCATCACCCAAGTTACTAAACCAAACACATAACCACAGCTGCTGATACAGCACTTGAAGTTTGCTAGCGTGGTAGATATGAAGTCAATTATGTCAGAAGTTGTGATATAATTGTCTGTAGCACAATCTGCGCTAAGTTTCTGTGTTCTTTGATTTTTGTTTACTTATTTTTGTATGGGGGTAGAGGGCGGGCATGAACACAACTGTTTGGATGTGTGCGTCTGTGTGTGCTTGCCTTGGTTTTCTTTGTTTGAATCTGGCCTTGGCATGAAAGGGCCGGGAGGTTTGGTCAGTGAGGCGCTAGCTGATGTCAGCTGGCCAGTGGGCACATGGTTCAGTCGCATCAGATTGCCATCACTGGACGGTTTTGGCTCTACTCTGATGTGCACATGCTCAGTCTACTGTCTCTCTCCATCCCCCTTCTTTCCATAATAACTCCGGCCTCTTTGTCTGCCTCTGAGTGCCTAGATGTGGACTGTAGTGATAACACTTTGGAACTAATTCATCACTCATTTTGAAATTACCCAAGCAATTATTGTCAATGTAATACCCAACTAATTCTAATATGCACAAAGCCTTGGATTGAGAGCGTTATTCGGTACAATATGCAGGTGGCTCATAGTTCTAATTTCACACAAGCCAAAATCTATTTACATCCAGATGAGCTTGTTTTTTTTCTGCGTGGACCTCCTTGATATCTATTCTGCTTCAATTAGCAACAGATGCCTCCTTGCAGAGCACTAACCCTAATCGTACGTGATGAGCAATGCTAATCACCCTGGACCTCCTACAGCTGTAACAGGGAACTTCTCCCAAAGCCCCTTTCTGACACCATCCAAACATACATGCATACATCCCGTGGTCCCCAATATTTGAAATAAAAGGTGGCTGGGGGCACCACAAATGGGGCCAATTTTGTGACCGCAAATTAGCTGCTATAATTGCATATCCCTCCCTGTTCCCATAATTTTTCAGGCCTGTTTGGTGCAGTGAGGAGAGTTTGTTTGTTTTGGTGTCAAGGCCATTTAGAATCAAAATGAGGACCTCCAGTGAACATGTGGAACCCCAAGCCAAATGGCACTGCCATAGCTTTAAATAGTCCCGCCTCAGCCACAGCACACTCTGGTCCAGAGGGAGATGGTGAAAGAGAGACGAAGTACAAACTGAATGAAAGCACTCAACGTTAAGCATTTTCCTGATTTTCATGGTTTCTCCTGCTTGCTAAAACAAATAACCAGGGGCGTTGCAAGAAATTCCGGGCCCTGTGAGGCAATAAATACCTAAGAATTCCTAATGTTTGAAGCCACAGAGTCATTCCGTATCATCCTTCACAAAGAAGAAAAGAAGGAAATATGGCATTTCAGTTTATCAAAGTGATTTTATTTATAGTTGTCTGCAACAGTCCTTGCCACGGAGGTCAGCTGTTTTTTTACCGTGTGTGTGTGGCGTGTTATACAGATTATTTTTATTACAAACAAATCCATATCATTATGTTGTTCCTTTACTGGTGGTCCTTGTAATGCTTTTCAAACACTAATATTACTGTCATCTGAAATAGAATCAAACTCCATCATTGCCAAATTAAGTTTCCAAGAAGTGTGGCGCTCGTTGTTTTACATTAAAAGTTGTAACTCTCCAAACCCCTCAGGCTTATTGCAGAGGCTTAAGCAGAGCTTACATGTGTGTGAGGCTGAATTAAAAAAGCTTTGCGTGCTTCTAGACCACCAGGCAAAGGAGTAACCTAGTGTTAGGCTTACTGAAAAGCCAATTTTTTCTTATTTACCAAAGACAATGACTTGCAGATGATGTTGCTCCCCTCAAAAATGTGCAAGCTAGCAAGCAACCAAACAAGCATAAATCACATTAATTAGCTTTACAGCTGTAGTGCGGTCCTGTTGATGCCTCAGTGGCTTCAGCAAGATAAGAAATCCTTATGCCATAGTGTAAATACAAACAGCAAATCAAGATTGAACAACAAAGACCAATTAGTGCTTTGGGTTGATAATTTAGGCACATATTTAGATTCATTTTACTCTTGAGTATCTGAAAATAAACAGTTGATTCAATCCTATCTTAATCAAAGTCCCTAAATTACCTGAGTAAATCTTCTTTATCCTGGGCTTTAACTGTGATTTAATTTCGCTCACGCTCCCATAATTGTAAACTGAGACTTGACTGATAAACACATAAAGGTGGTAATTTTAAGCGGGATTTAAACTGGTAAACATGTACAAAACAAATATTTTGTAGGACTGCAAAAAAAAGAAGCTTTTTCTTGTGTGAATTTGACCAAGCCGTATTCTCTTTCTTTTAGATTATACAGCTTGCAGATGACTTGCAGGTATTTACATAATGCAATTACAAATTTATCAGACGCTTTCTGCTAACCTTTTTGTTTTTGTTTTCATCAATTTACATACAGTGACTTAACAAAAAAAATTTTTTTTGAGTGTTTTGTAAATGTATTAAAAATAAAAGACTGAACGATCCTATTTCCCAGGTAGAATTCTGATTCTTCACTTCGTAAATTGTTAAAGCACTTTAGACAGAAATAAAATTTAAAAAAAAAATCCTACAGTGAT
The DNA here is from genome assembly GCA_015106715.1 of Bujurquina vittata. Taxonomy (NCBI): domain Eukaryota; kingdom Metazoa; phylum Chordata; class Actinopteri; order Cichliformes; family Cichlidae; genus Bujurquina; species Bujurquina vittata. The sequence continues at coordinate 22,548 of VUQK01037303.1, read as the reverse complement.
TCTATCAGTAGAATCTTTTGCACTCACCCAGGTTGAAGGGTGGCTGGGACCCACATTCTTGCTCGGCCACTCCAGGACTTTCACAGCACTTTCCTGAAGCCACTACTGTGTTTTCTTGGCAGTTTGTCAAGATGAAACCTTTGCTACAGTCTAAGATCTGGGGCATGTAAGAAAAGGTTTTCACTGACACCCCCTCCCCACAGCAGTGATGCTACTGTATTTGAATTTAAAGGTGGTATTAATGAGGCGATGCTCAATGGTAGGCGATGCTAGTTTCCTCAAAAAGGATATCCAACGCTGTGGATAGAACTAAATGTACTAGAGCAACGTTGTAAGGGTCATAACAAATTAGCTGAATACTTATGTCAATGAGACATTGTAGGGAAGATATTATGGGGTGATGAAAAAAATGTATTAAACTCATTTAAAGGGGAGTCTGAAAGACAAAATGTGAAAAAAACTTGAAGGTAAGATGCCCTGAAACCTCAACCAACCACAAGCGGGCAAGAAATACGCCTTTTTAAAGCACCAATTTGAAAACATTCGCTACATTTAGCCAAACTGAGAAAATAATTTAAGAATTGTGGGATTTGTATATTTAAAATAAACCCTTAATTTTCAACACCTCTGAACTCTCAGCTTTTTGAAAAATCGAATTCACAAGTCACTATGGCAACAACAGACTTGCTAATCATGTTTAGTTTGCTATGGACATTTCCACTGTGGCATTTATAGAACTCTAAGCATTTTTGTTTAACAGATTTCATACAAAGATAGATAGATAGATAGATAGATAGATAGATAGATAGATAGATAGATAGATAGATAGATAGATAGATAGATAGATAGATAGATAGATAGATTTTTGCTTTACTTCGGGGGTTTGAAAGCTGCTTAACACAAAACTGCCATCAAAGCATCACAGTATAGTTTCTGGTAAAAACAACTGGAGAGTCAAAAACCAAAGCAGTGAATGTTTGCCACTAACGCTGTAAATAAAACTACAGAAACAATAATTCTGAAAAAATGGACCTAATTTATCACTTTAAGTGAGTACCGCCCATGTGACAGCAAGTTTTCCCTGAGTAGCAAATGATTTTTTTTTAATGGTATCTGGCCATGGCTGGCAGGATGTGTCTTCACTGACTTATATGAGTGTGACTTCTGATAACCGCAGTGACTGAGCCTTGGTTTAAAAAAAAAAGAAGAAGAAGAAAGAGGAGGATTAAATTAAAAATGATTGCTGCAGATTTGTTGGCCCACCACTGAAGTGTTCTTCATAACACTGGAACCTTGCACTCCTCTGCACGTGTCATATGACTCGTTTACGTGAATGGAACATTTCAGCTGAAGGCTTACTGCTAATGCTTGTTTCTGGGACTAAATAAAGCCTGGGCACACAGTGTTCATGACTGCATCCTCTGTCCACCACAATTAAAGACCACATTGACCACTGCTGGTCAGGTCTCTAAGAGCTATGGTCACAGAAAATTCTCAGTGGTCAAAATTGTCTTTCTTTTTCCGTTGCACTGTGCAGCAAAAGAGGTTTGACTGTTAGATTATGAAAATAACAGAAGACTCTTGTGAAAGTATAATAGTATAATTTTATAAACTGAGCTTTCAATTGTTTATGAGTCCTGTTTTTTATTTAAATAGCTGAAATCTGAAATGAGCCTCAACCTCAGCCACAGTTGTGGAAAGATTGATCTTGCATTCAATTTTAAACTTAACCCCCTTTTTATTTGATGGCTAACAGACATCTAGTAACGATGGGAAAAGGCAGGGTTGTAACATTGAGCTGATATGGTGTGAGCTCTCACCATGTGGTTGTATCCCTGATCCATCCATGTGTTTTTAGGAATGCTGTGCATCACCAGAACAGAAAGTCTTTGTTGCCTTCATGAAGAGCATGCAACCCAAAGCATACTTTGTAATCTTTATGAAATGAAATGCTTGGGTGAGTGTATCCGTTTTTCAGCTTATGCTTTAGTAACAGTATCAGTTTGTAACCATTTTTAAAGCAAATGCAACATTCAGGCAATGTATTAATATGTCAAATGGGGAAGAAGGGGAATTTAAGTGACTTTGAACATTGCATGGTTGTTGGTGGCAGATGGGCTGGTCTGAGTATTTCAAAAACTGCTGGGATTTTCCCACACAACCATTTCTAGGGTTAACAGAGAATGGTCCAAAAATGATATAATATCCAGTGAGCAGCAGTTCTCTGGGTGACAATGCCTTGTTGATGCCAGAGGTCAGAGGAGAATGACCAGACTGCTTCAAGCTGATAGAAAGGCAGCAGTAACTCAAATAAGCACTCATTACAACCAATGTGCGCAATAAAGCATTTATTAGGCACATATTGAATATTGAAGTAGATGGGCTACAGCAACAAACGACCACACTACTTTCAAATAAGAAAGGAGTGTGGTTGGATGAGTCTTGATTTCTGCTGCAACAGTCAGGGTAAGAATTTGGTATAAACAACATGAAAGCATGGATCCATCCAGCATGGTATCAACAGTTCAGGCTGCTGACATGTAATGGTGTGCAAGATAATTTCTTTGCACACTTTGGCCCCTCAACACCAACTGAGCATCATTTAAATGCCACAGCTCACCATGTCCATCTCTGTATGACCACAGTGTATCCATCTTCTGATGGCTGTCACAAACATCAAATCATCTCAGACTGGTTTCTTTAAACCTAAAACTGACTTCAGTGTACTCAAATGGCCTCCACAATCACCAGATCTCAATCCAACAGAGCACCTTGGGGATTTGGTGGAATGGGAGATTCACATCGTGGCAGTGCAGCCAACAAATCTGCTGCAACTGTGTGACGCTATCACGTCAATATGGACCAAATCTCTGAGGAATGTTTCCGGCACCTTGTTCAATCTGTGCCACAAAGAATTAAGGAGTAGTTATGGAAAAAGGGGGTCCCACCCAGTACTAAAGATGTACCTTACAAAGTTGCCCGTGAGTGTATATTTGTATACAGATAAACTCTTTTAGAAACTATGCGTGTTTGCCATGGAAATGCAAAGCAGATTACATTAACAGGAGGCAGGGATAGACGCAGTCTGTGATTTATCGATGAATCAGACTTCCACAAGAGTCACTATAACGTGAGACTGTTGAATATTAGCTGTTTATTAGTGGAAGTGGTTAGTTATGAGTTCAGATTGCAGTTTTGGCAGTAAAGCATGGTGGGTGGGTGGGGTGTGTGTGTCCCATGTTCATGCTGTTCCAGATGATGTAGATAGATGTATTTTTCCTAACCAGCATGCCATGAATCAGTTACGAAAGGGTTGTGTTGAACCATAATGGAGAAAGGGCTACAGATATAATTAATACAGTTCTTAATGATGTTAAGTGTAGCAAAGCTTCTAACAACCTTTGCATAATTCATGACCCCTGTGTCACCATTCTTCTTCTTTTCCAGGCAACATTCCCTCCAGTCTTCATGTTTTTTTGTGTGTGTGTGTGTGGTTTTTTTTGTGGCGGGAAAGTTTCTGCTGCCGCAGAGATGAAGCAGAAAAACATCTTTCTTTGGAAGCAGCAAAGAATCAGATGAATGTTAAAGACTGTTCGCCAGAGCCAGTCGTCTTCTTGCGTTTAAGGCTCTTCATCTTTTTTGTTATTCCACACATTTCTCACTCTTCGTTTCTGCTCTTTTTTTTTATTATTGAAAATTGCAGCAGTGGGAGAATAATAAATATGTTCTTAGAATTCTGCTTGTTTTCCACTTTGTCTTCGAGGTACAAGCGGCAACATGTGCTTCAGGGTATAAATACCCAGACAGATGTTGAATTAGTAAAGATTTTGAGCAAATGGCCTGCTAATTCACAGGCTTACAAAACTGCAGTGATAATCACATAGCAGTTTGTTCATCTCCAAAGCCTACAGTAAATGCTAATCTGTTCCTGAACTCGCTTTAAAGAAGTGATCTCATCGTGGAAATGACGGCTATAATATTTTTCTAAAAGTCCCTTTGAGTTCTGCCAGTGGTGGTGCCTGTGCTCTAAAAATGTCAGTCACACTGAAGAGGTTAACCCTAGCCCTATAAGAGAGCTGATGGAATATTACACAAATAGATGGACTGTATCTGATCCCAGCTCAGCATGTTGTAAGACCATCCTATTCCAATCTTGCCTCTCTCTGTCACCTCATTAAAAATACAAAGAGGGTAAAGAAGGGCCAGTCCTAAGCAATCTCCATTAAAGCTGCCAGTGAATGCAGTAGCGTTAATGTCATTTAATGCTGTTTCATCTGAAAAGCCACATTAGACTCAGATTTAGTAATCTGGGTTTGCCCATGCTCGCTTCTATGATGTCATTATGCTAAACTGACCTTTATAGCCAGATTAGGAGTGGTGAAGGGAATAGAGGGAGGCTTTGGGAAGGGAATTAACAAGAAATGAAAAATGGTGTATTTAGCATATGGATGATGAAGTATTCTGGAGCATTTTAAAGTGCGATCGACTACAAATCAAAAGGAAAAAGACAAAATGCCTCTGTTTGGTTTGATCAACTCGTACCATGTCTTTAAATTAATGTTTAGTTCTTTCAGGAATTCTTGGTGTCAAATATTGACTTTTTTTCCTTACTTTAATAAGCCTGAACCCACACACAAAAAAATCCAGTAAATCCACTGCACTTTTTAAGTTCATTTGTTCCACTAAAAGGTTTTCAGATTCTTTTCAGGCTTCCTGCACTCCCTGCAGAATGATTCCTGTTCTCTTTACATTTGGACAACATCCATCAATATGAGCGGGCTGTGCATACTGCACTGAGACAAGAACGTGCAGCACACTCAGCAATCCCTTACTTCCAAACTTGTGGAGCAGAATAAGCACTTAAATGCAGTTCTCTTTACCTTATACACTAAATCCCAAGAGACAGACACAAACACTGCAAGAGTGGCAAAAGAGTTCAGCAAAAGGATGATCAAACCTAGACTTAATCTTCAAGTTGTGCTCATATATTTTGGCATGATTATGGATGCACTCTGCTTGAGAAGAACGATAGAGCTGTTGGCTGCTGTTACAGCCTGGATCCATGACTACCAGTTCAAAAATTGACCTCATACACTTGGGCACTTGGGTTGAGATTCACATAGGAGAGTCAAAAGAGAGGCGTGGGTGGAGGTAATACATAAACAATGGAAAAAAAGGGAATAATTTCAGCATTCTAGCTGGGCTTTTGTGGAACATACCAGCAGCATTCAAATGTCCCTGACATATTATAGCTGTAGTAAAATAAAAATAAAGATGGTGCATTTAGTACACAAGAGGAAGAGGCCTAAAGGTTGCTGAATGTTAAAACAATCAAATAAATAAAACCCCTCACTTATACATCAGGGGTGGCAGAGACGCATGTGAGGGTGGTGCAAGACATGTATGAGGACAGCAAGATATTGGTGAGCCGTGCGGTAGGAGTGACAGATGGGTTCAAGGCAGGGGTGGGATTACATCAGGGATCGTCTCTGAGCCCCTTCTTGTTTGCAGCGGTGATGGACAGGCTGACAGATGAGGTTAGGCAGGACTCTTCATGGACTGAGGTTCACTGTGATCTGTAGTGATAGTAGTGAGCAGGTGGAAGAGAATCTAGAGAGGTGGAGGTATGCTCTGAAGACAAGAGGAATGAAAGTTAGTTCAAGCAAAACAGAAAACATGAGTGAATGAGAGGGAGACAGGTGTGATAACCATTCACAGCAACAGAAGAGGTGAAGAACAGAGTGCAGGCAGGGTGGCGCAGGTGGAGATGAGTGTCAGGGGTGACAGAAGGATAGCAGTGAGTGTGAAAGGGAAGGTTTACAAGATGGTAGTGAGACCTGCTATGATGTATCGTTTGGAGATGGTGGTGCCGCCAAAAAGACAGGAGGCTGAACTGGTGGTAGCAGTGCAGAAGATGGTAAGGTTTTCACTGGGCGTGAACAGAATGGATGAGATTAGAAATGAGTACATCAGAGGGACAGCTCAGGTTTCCCCTTTGGGGCTGCATTAGGAAGGGTTTCTGGCATAAAAGAAAGTAAGTAACATTTATTTATATAGCACTATTCAAGAAAAAAGTTACAAATGGTTTATGTTATAAAATAAGATACAAAAATTACAAAAGTATAACTGGATAAAACCAATTGGAATGGATCCACTGTGGTGACCCACAGAAGAAAAAAGAAGAAGAAATGGATAAAAGTAATTAAATGTATCAACAGTGTCCACAGATCTTAAGTGCAATTCCACAACTAGGGATCCACAACCTCAAAAGCAGTCTCCTTTTGTCTTTTACCTGGATCCAGGCACAGGCAACACACATTGATCAGCTGACTTCCGAGACCTAGCAGTTCCGTATGGATGACGTAAATCACTAATATAGGGAGGCATCTGACCAAAACTGCAAATTGAGCCCTCAACTTTATGGGAAAACCTCTACCAAATCAATTGTCCAGCTCTACCTGCTGTGGCGACCCATTGTGACAATGGAGAAGCCGAAAATAGCTTTACAGGACAGCTCGGGTCAAGCAGTTTGGAGACGACAGAGAGGCAAGGCTGAAATAGTTTTAGACATGTGCAGACGAGGGGTAGTGGATATACTGGACAAGGATGTTGAATATGGTGCTGCCAGGTAGGAGGAAAAGAGGAAGACCACAGAGAAATTTCTTGTATGCAGTGAAGACAGACATGCAGGGTCAGTGTTAGGGAGGAGGATGCTAGGGATAGGGTGCGATGGAGGCAGATGATCCACTGTGGCAACCCCTAAGGGGAGCAGCCAAAAGAAGAGGATAGATCAAGCAAACCATTTGGTCATAAAAATACATAAACTGAAAGTGAATGACCTACATAAAAGAAGCACAGTGGCATGATAAAGCGTTTAAACTCACCAGCTGCATGTTGCCCAAACGTGACCCTCCATAAGCACTGCATACACCTGATGCACACCGAAACACTTCTTCACATACACACGCTAAATGCCGCTCTCGTCAGGTCTCATTCCTCCTCTGCTAAGATGATAAGCGCTAACTGCACAGTGGACAGATTCATCTTACACTTCCTTATCATGTCATTATCACAGTGTCATGTCATTATCATAATTATCATCATGTTATGTTCTTCCAGGGGGAATGTAATTGATGGGTCAACTAAACTCATGTCTAAGGAAAAATCAGCCCCTTGTTAGTGATCTCTGTGAAATTGCAGAGTGCGCAGGTTTGAGGCTCATGTGTGACCGAGGTGAGACTGTCAACACTAAGCGGAGCACTAAGCTGAGACCAGCTTGGAGGTGGGGGGTGGGAATCACCTTTGATTGCAGAGCAAAGACGGCAAAAAAAAAAAACAAAAAAACACCCAGTACTTCAAACAACACAGCAAAACAGAGCAATTTCTGCCAGACAGGAGACAAGAGATCCAACCGAGTCTGTCTTTTTCCCCCTTCACCCTGTGGGGCGCTGCTAAAAATGAGTGCAGAGTTCTTTCAGTGCTGGTAAATGGACCAACTCCATCCTCCAGCAGAGCCACCATGCCTCACTCTAACGGTCAATCTCCTCTTCAATTGGGCCTGTCTTGCCTGAAGCTGGACCAAAATTCAGAAACTATTTGTCTTTGAGTTAGTTTGCATGTATCGGTGTGTATCAGTGTGTATTTCACTGTTATTACCTTTAGTATGTGTAGAGAACAATAAAGACAGGCACGTATAAGATACATCTGGTTTTTAAGCTTTGGTTCTACACAGCAGCATCCTCTCTGAACCACTTTGTGTTGTCATACTAAGTTACAATATGGTCTTTCACTATGTCTGTCAAGACAAATGGTAAAAAATACTGCAAAAGAACCACTTTTCTCCTGTTAGTGACATTCTCTTTGAAGTCAGCAGTAGTCAAGGTTTTTCCTGCTTGGAGGAATTTTTGGCACCGCTCCAGAGAGGTTTAAGACAAGTGAAAAATGATAAGAACTGAGAATCAAAAAATGTAATCCTCTTCGAATGTGTGTATGAGAAATTCATCAAATTACTGTGGAACAAGCACATTATGAATTTAAATGCAACATCTTTGACTTCAGCAGTCAACTCTCATTCAAAGCTATGAAGCTAGCACTGAGAAGGCCAGCAAAGCTCAGTTGTTTATTGGACCTGAAGGCTCTTCTTATGAGTACTACCTTTTGAGCACTCAAAGTGAGGCTGTACTGGACTGTCCCGGTGGTTTCAGTTGTAGTATTGAATCTCAGTTCTGCAGTACAGAGTAAGATTGCATTAGCAACTTCCTGCTCCAGTATAGTGTAGCTAGCAGCACAATAGGTGATAACAGGGTCCTTCTTTAGGTACAGTGTGTAAAATCTGACCACTAGATGCCAGTAGATTGCAGATTGCAGTCAACTGAATTCTGTTTTCTTACCTCTCCCGATGCAAGTGCTTAATCCTAGCTTCAGTGGCTTCGGTAGAGCAAAAAAGTCCGGCTGTTGTTCAGCTGTAGCGAGTGTATGCTGGCAGTTTACCTCAGTTATCAATATGCTGCATGTCCACATCTAGAGTCCAATCTGAGTCAATGAGTCAGAGACGGTCACGTCTGTCTGATGACCGTGATACTGAGGTAAGTTGTTAAGGATATCAAGAACTTTTCTGTCAGTAAGTGCTGCTGATTTTGCCGCTGTTAGCAGGCGTAAGTGAAACTTTCTTTGAAGTGGATCTAACATTGTTGGACGAGTAGTGAATAAACGCTCATAAAATGTGAGAATGTAATGCCACTGTTTATCAGAGGGAAAGTGTGATTTTTAGGACACTTGAGCTTGATAACATAATGTTAGCTTATAACCAGCTGTTATTTAGCTCGCTTGCTGTCAGCTGTCAATCAGTAGCTGAGACAATATTGGGAATAAATACACATTTATGCACATTTTCTCCTATTTATTTTTAATAAATTAATTCTAATGCATTTATACGAATGCATCAATTGGAAGATGTAATTACACACTAATTGGTGTATATTTACAAATACAACATTCTTTTTTTTGCTAAATAACCTCAGAAAATTACTTGTTGTACTTTTAATATGACTAAAACTCAACATAGAAGTTAACTGGATACATTAACATTTAACTATGGGATGATTTATTTTTTAAATTACTGGATGTGCTGAAATGTCGGAGTATATTCTGTGACAGAGCATTGCCCCAGTTTACCAGTGACGTGCACGATATGCTCGCGAGATGTTGAAAACCATCTGGTGATGGTTGAAAAGACTTGAAAAGATTTGAAAATATTTCAGTTAATACTTAATACTTCAAAATCATCACAACTTTGGTTTTCTAGTTTTAAATCTTTTTAAGTATTTGATTCTTTTTATTATCCCAGCCACTTATGGACTACAAGTCACTCCATAATCCATATACTAATAGGTAGAAATAGCTGGACAATTCATAGATTTCTGTCAAATAAGCTAATCGACTAATTAACTTTAATGAATGTGGAGTTATGCTCGTGCATAGTCATCCTAAAGCCCCACTGTGAGCAAGAAAAAACTCTGGGTAGCATCTCAGCAAAGATCAGAGTGACAAAGACAACGGCAGCAGAGGGAGTGACAGTTATGGGTACAGGAACACTCCCCATACTCAGTGTTCATGCACTATTCCATCATTAGCCAATGAGGCTCTCATAAAAGTGAGTTATGTGCCGCAAGAGGGGAGGTTCCATATGGCACAAGTGATCCAGAAAGGCAACGTGTCACAAAAGACCCCTAGAGCCCAACAAGTCAGCTTTTACAGGGGCCTCCCTCCCCGTCATTAATTGATTTTAATAACAGGCTGCGAGGGGGCAGAATGCTCTCATTCACTGGGCTGATGGGGCTTTTCCCAGGTCCCTCAGCGAACACTGCAGCACTTAGAGCTGTTTGTTTGGATTGCCTCTAGTGTGTGTGTGGCTTTCAGACCAGTTTGGTTACTCAGTGAGACACATACTCAATGTCCCAGCCATTCACTCGCTCGCTCACTCACTCAAACATTTGTTCATTTACCAGCTCAATAATTTCTTCACTCAATCACTGGCCTAGTCATTTATGCACACATTTATTCATTCCTCCCAATGCACTCACCAAGGCCCATCATTCCTTAAATCAAAGTTTATGGGAATATGATCAGTGTCGTTTAACAGGTCACGTAACCTCACAGTCAAACAGCCAGTGTTATATATATATATATATATTTTTTTTTTTGGGGGGGGGGGGGGGGGATAAAAAAGATCTCGTTCTTTTTATTTCTTTTGTTCTCTTATATTTTTTTTT
>VUQK01037298.1:7649-28059 GCA_015106715.1 Bujurquina vittata | reverse complement strand
CACAGTTGCTTTAAATTGGAGTAACAGAAGTACATAATGCTGAAATAACGCAAAGTAATTGTGTGGAAATCTTTTCCATGATTTTTTTATGTTAATCCAAAGAGTTATTTTTTTGAGTGTATAAGGGGAAACCTCTATATCCTCACAGCTATGGACTGTTTTACTAATTACATCAGGGATCGTCCTAAGTGCCTTCTTGTTTGCTGTGGTGATGGACAGGTTGACAGATGAGGTCAGGCAGGAGTCTCTGTGGACCGCCATGTGAAACTGGCAGATTAGCCACTGTTAGCTCATGTAGTGGTGAAAGTGATGTTTAGTCACGACTCATGTCAAATCTTCAGCATTAGTTAATGTTCATTGTTCTTACTTTAGCAGACTGATTACCTATAGACAAACATGAAGTTTGAAAATGTATGAATATAATTTATTTTACTATCATTTACTTGATATCAGTTTGATACCAAATTTTCCATTATCACACGCCACTACCATGGGATATGAGGTCAGATGAGAAGTGTGATGCAAATTTTCAAAATAAAAGTTTATGCCTAAGGTGAGGCCTGACCTTTAGGAGTAAAATACCATACCGGCAAGAACGCAAGAAATTAACGTGACATGTTAATATGCCCGACTTTACTGGACTTTAAGGGTTTATGTTGATATTCATTTTAGAAACTGAGAATGATGATATCAGTATACATCTGCAGATGTTCTTTTTTTACCTGCATTTGAAAGGCTGGAGGTATTGTTTATTAAATTTCCAGAAATGTATTTCATATACTACTTAGTATGCTTGTTGGAGCTGTAAATACATGTTATCATAATTCTTTTTGTGACCTTTTTGCTGAGTGCACAAAATCATCATATATGGCCTTTTGAACATGTTGTACTTATTTGAAACTTAGGCCTCAAAAAAGAAGTGACAGTTTCATGTCACACATCCAGACCACACACGCACACACACACCACCCCCTCATGTCTATGTTATGACCTGAAATTGAACTTAACCTGTGATGTAATTGAAGCAATAAAATGGACTGCAAGGGAGCAGCTTTTCGGAGACTTCATCTTCACAGTGTTCAGGCATCAAAAAGCATGCAGCCTACTGGCATGCTCTCAGGACTGTTGTTTGACCCCTTTGCAAAAGAAAATAAAACTCATAAAGACAATCTGGCATTCTAGCTGTCAAGCACGGTGGTGGAGGGGAGATGATTTGGGCTTGTTTAGCAGCCACATGACTTGGGCACCTTGCAGTCGCTGAAACAACCACGAACTCCTGTGTGTACCAGAGTCAGATGTGAGGCCAGAATAGCAGACAAAGAAAAGAATCAAGGTGTTGCAGTGTTCATGTCAAAGTCCAGACCTCAACCGTTTTTATGCTATGTCATGATGTGTAAAACCTTAGCTCCCAACCTGCACACTCTATGTACCAAATATTCCTCGATAGCTTTGTCTGTTAGTCACATAAACTGATATGCCATGTGCTGTGCTACACTGAAGAAGCAAGAATTATTGTACAGAACCAGACAATAAATTTACAGGTTGATGAATCAAAACAAAGAATTTTGGTCTGTTTGTCATTGAAGTCAAAACCTGTCATAGTTTGCCCTTATTTAATTTGTGATTAACAGTGTGCTTATTTTGGTGCTCATACATACAATTCATTAAGTTTTCAGCAATGAAGACAATGCTCCATGTTTTTAAGGGTAGTAGAATATACTGCTGGTCAAATGAGAGACCTTAAGTGAGTAGATCCTCCCAGGAAGTCTGGCTGGTGTCTCTGTCTCTTCTACAGCACACTATGCAAAGAATTTAATCACCAAGCCTATTTCCCATGTTTGCAACTTTTAACTCTTTTAAACAGAAAAATGGCTCAGGTATTTCCAGGTTAAAGCTGCAGTTCTTCCATACTCCACCAGATAGAGACATTTTTAGATCATGATACTTGTTTTATAAAATCCTATAAGTACTGTAAATCATTTGTGACTGAGGTTCATTTGCTTCTCCATAAGTAAAACATGCACATAGAATTTTTAGTGCTATTACATCCAAAATAAACTTGAGCTATCAGGCTGCAGAAGTGACTGTTCCAGTTGAACAGCAGAGTGCCACAAATGCATGTTCATGTTCTATGCATATATTAGAATGTATGAGATATGTTAGAATTAGAGCCCGACTGATTTTTAAGATGGTTATCAATGCCGATATTTGGTGATTTTAAAATCCAGTTTATATCGGCTGATATTTTTTTTTAGATGCACGATACATAAACAGATTTTCCTAACATTTGATATGTGTAGTTACTTATGAGTCCTTACTAACAAAATGTGACAATACGGTTTTAAAATAAACTGGTGTATTAGCGTGACTGTGTTAGCATCAGCTGGTTGTAGTTTTTGTGGCGTACCAAACCACGTGCTGCCAACAGGGAATCTGCAGACTGCCTTCTGCATCATTAACACTCATAACATGGCTGAGGAGTGGGTTTTTTATACCTATGTTTTCTTTGCTTTTGTAAAGTTTCATTTATTTATATACTAGCAAATAGCTAATTTTGGCCACTTTGAATTAGAAAATTTTTTAAACTGTGTGATCCAAGTCTTACACGTCCCACAATTTTTATACGCACTTTTTCTTGCTCATATAAAAGATTTTATATAGATCTTTATTGGATTTAATGTCTTGTAGGAAGCTCTGCAGTGTATCTGGTACTGGTGGTACCAGATAGAAACAGACAAACAAACAGAGTCATTTTTCACCAGGATAATGGATGTCCTTCAGCATGCACATTAAACACGTAGGGCTGCTTTTTCTCATCTGTACAAAACTAGAAGCATTCTGTCTCAGAGTGATGCTGAGCAAACTTGTTAGTTCTCTGAGGGACTATTTTAAATCCTTAATATCAGGTTGTTGTAAAAGACCCCTGAAAAGCCTTCAGTTGATCCAAAATGCTGCAGCAAGAGTGCTAACAGGAACTTGAAAGAGAGACAATATTCCTCCCATATTAGCTTTTCTTTATTGGTTCCCCGTTAAATCCAAAATTAAATTTCAAATACTTCTCCTCACATACAAGATTTCTGAATGATCAGGCCTCATCTTATCTTAACGATAAGATGTCACCCCAGATAGATTTTTCTACCACAAAGCCATGCTGCTGCATTGGTTGCAATATGCAGTTTAACCTTATCTTGCTGAAACATGCAAAGCCTTCTCTGAATAAGAGAAGAGCACATGTTGCTCTGAAACCTGTGTATACTTTTCAGTATTGATGGCACCTTTCCATATGCACAAGCTGCCAGTTCCAAATGCACAAATGCACCTCCATACAGTCAAAGTTGCAGGCTTTCAAATTGAGCACTGATAACAAGCTGGACGGTCCCTCCCCTCTTTACTTCAGAAGATGCGGTTCCCATGTTTTCCAAAAAAGTGGAAAACTGTTTTGTGGTTAAAAAAAATCAAAAATTTTTATTTCTTTTTTGCAGATTGGTGAACCTCTTCCCATTTTTACTTCGAGGAACTCTGCGTCTCTGAGATGCTCTTTTTATATTCAGTCATGGCCTGACCTGGTGCCACTTAAACTAACTTACAAAATGTTCCTCCACCTGTTTCCTTTTTAGTAACGCTTACATTTCCAACCTTTTGTTACCCCAGCCTAACTTTTTTGCAATGTGTTGCTGCCATCAAATTCAAAATGAGCTAATATTTTTTGTGAAATAAAATGTCTCAGTTTAAACATTTGACATGTTTTTTTATGTTCTGCTGTGAACATTGTGTCAAGTGCTTCCTCACAGAGGATCATCTGATTGTTGACATTTTCTCTTTAATATTATAGGGTTTTAGCTGACAAGTGCCAAGAATTGATGTTGTTAAAATAAAATTGAACTGGACTGAACTAAAACTCATGCAAGGTCTTTAATATGCATACAGTCAAAATTTAATCTTTGGCTGCTGGGTGTATGGAAGAGAGATTGTGCTTACAATAGTACACCATTTTTCACAGAAGACAATCTAGTGTGAAAAGCAGAATGCAAACATTAAAAGTAAAGTAGATTTTATTCTGCTGCTTTGGTTTAAGGGTGGTGTTTTGTGAAAACTAGTATACTTTCATGACATAGCTAATGGGAAATATTAATAAAAGATAGCTGTTGCAGTCATGGGAAAAAGAAAGTTTTCACTCTCTATGAAAGCAGAAGCTTTGGAAGTTTAACACACACTTGAATGGAGCATTCAGGTGTGTGTTAAAATAATGCCGCAATCTTCCCAGGAGTGAATAACCCAACAAATTCCCTTCAAGGTCAGACTGTGCAATGCTTGCAGAGAAACTGCAAACCCCCCCCAGAAACTACATCTCAGACTCTACAGGCCTCAGCTAGCATGTCAAGGTTCATGCCAGTCAAAGTATGGCTTGTTTGGAAGGTTGATAAGTGAAAGGCTCTTCTCTGTAAATAGAATATGACAGCACAGCTTAGGTTTGCAAAGTTACATCTGAACAAAGTACAAGACTTCTGTCCTTTGGACAGATGAGACCACAGTTTAGAGGTTTGGCTCACAGTGCCATATTTGGCAAAAAACAAACACATTACACCAACGCAAACACGGTGGTGGAGAGGTGAGGATGTGGTTCTGCAGCTACAGGACCTGGGCACGTTGCAGAGTTGACCATGGACTCCTCGGTAAACCAAAGTGTTGTAGAATCTAATGTGAGGCCATCTGTTCAACAGCTAAAGCTTGGCCCAAAATGGGTCATCATTGGGTCAGTGATCCCGAGCACAGCAGCAAATCCACAACATAATGGCTGAAAAAGAAAGGAAACAAAGTGTTGCAATGGCCCAAAGTCCAAATGTCAACTTGACTGAAATATGTGAGAGACACACAAAAAAAGGATTACTTCAAGTTACTGCTGCTCACGGTGGTTGTATGAGCTACTGAATCACAGGATTGCACCACTGACAGTAGCACTGTCCTTTTCCAGAATTTAACTTACAAAATTGCTTTTCTGATTTGTTATCTGGATATTTATGACAGGAGGTGTCACAAATTTTCTGCTTAACTTGTTTCCCTTAACCAGTTGTGTTAAATGTATATTGTACACTTCCAGGTCTAATTCTTAAAATAATATAAAAGAAATGTTTTGTTGTTGAACTGATTTTTTTTTTTGTAAGAATTAAAGATTAAAATAAATAATTCCTACATTCCCAACCAGAACATGAATGACTGCTGTTACATAAACAGTGTACAGTTTTTTTTAATCCTTACGATGCTGCGGTCTCTTGTCCGTTGTTGAAACTAAAGGCATTTACCGACACTCCCCAACAATTTGCTGAGAGTCATCAATTATGCAGGGTAGCCGCACGCACTGGGAAGGAAGATAGCAGCAACAATATGGCGACAGCCGCATTTACTCCCGGCTCTTTCCTACATCTGCAGTTCACCGACAGCTGTGTGGATTCCTGTTAATGCGAGAAAAAGTAAGTAGACATTATGTTTTCTGCTTTGTCTGGCATTTCACGTCATGGGATGGATCGCAGTCTTACTTTGTCGACTGACTGCATCCCAGTGCCGCAGAGCGGTCCCTCTCTCAGCATCTTTTCCCAGCGTCTGTGGAGGGCTGCTTGCCAGTACATGGACTGATATGGATGCGAAGCTGCAATCATAAGTAGGAAAGATGGGATTTGTAAAAGGGGGCAAACAGCCATTGGAAATGCGACGCGATTAAAAAAGAAAGGGAAGCCGGGAGGTGATTAAGGGAGTTGGCCCGCCGCTGGATGACAGGCTCTGACATTTCAGTGTGTCGGGATGTGAAACAGTGCACGCATGTAAGTGTGATCATGTAAAACTTCTGCCGGTAGCGACAGTAACTATCGTGTACGCGCCCAATGGCTACACGAATAATGCGCCCCTGGCAAAATCATCTACGCCGGTATTTCTGGCTTTCTACCATTATTTTGAAGGCTAACTGATAGTTTTACCCCCCGCCACCCCCACACTCCACCTCTGTGCAACCCCCCCCCCTCCCTTGCAATCTCTTTGGAGACTGTATTGCACGAAGAGGTAGGTGCGTCTTCAGTTTGGCACCGCGGCACCCTTTTCCAGTCTTTTGGTGCGGTATTTCCCGTGCTGGCATCACTCTGTAAAGCTGCATCACCGGGAGTCTATAGATCTCTGTGGTCTGGGCATACGGGTGCGGTAGCCAAGCTGTAACATCAAGACCACTTTAGTTTCTCTTATTTTCTGTAAATAGCGCAATTTCACTTGCTGTGGGGGGAGAAACTGGGCTGTGCTGACTTCGTGTGTGTTTTGTTCAGGCCGGGGATGAGTCGTCAGGATATAGCTTGTGCATTTAACTGACCTACTAGGAGTTAGAGCCCATATAGCAGCAGTAAACCACACTGCAGTATTTTAGGCTTTGGCCCTATAGAACAACGGCGCGCCTCAGTGTCCAACAGTGGACCTTACTCTGGACCGCACAGCCTACATATGAGTGTCAGCAAGTGACTTATATGATGAGGGATAGGATATAAAAAGGGAAAATAAGAAGGAATGAAGACATAGGAAGATGGGTGGTTGATCAGTGTTCAGCTTTACCGCACAACAGCCTAAAGGGAAGAGCTCCATCATTTCTGTTTCTCATTTCTCGTCTGCTCCCCGAGGACAAACGGCTTAAAATGAATTATCAACTCATCAAATTTCCACTCAGGAAGTCATAACTTTGGGCCTACCCGAAATAGACTCATCTCTGTTATGTAGAATGTGGCGCCTCCCCGTATATGATATGAGGGGGGGCTATTTGAGGCCCCTTTAATATTTGGCAGCGCATTTATTTTCTCAGCAATGTTTCCCTTTGCCCAGCTATTCTCCCTGACGCTGTGGATTTGAAGTGGGATGGCATTTGGAGACATCGCTGCAGGTAATGAAGGATGAAGTTGTGTCCGACCCACGTGACTCTGATGCAAGCTCCCGGTACACCTCCAGCTTGCGAGCACACTTGTCTCCGCGTTGTCCTGATGTCTTCATCGGATGGTTATCATCAGAGTGAGCAGGGCACAGTCAAAGTTTTTTCTTTTCTTTCTTTGTATTTCTCGGGAGTGCGTCCGCGGGGTTTCTCGGTGCCTTTCCTTTGCGCAGAGGGCGCAGCGTCACATCACTTCACATAGAGAGGCTGCCGGAGTTTTCAGTCTTCTCTGTCATCCATTTCTTCTTTTCATTTTCAGCGGATTTGAACCAAACCGAGAGCAGGTTGGCGCTGCAGGCTTTCGTGCCGGCTGGATGCGGCAGCATTCACTGTAAATCATGCAAGAGTGACCACAGCGGTGCTTTTAATAAATAAAAGAGTCCGATTTTCGCACTTTCAATATTTTTTTTCATGTCTCAGTTAGTGGAAAGCATAAAACGACATCTGCAACACGTCGAGCAGTTTCACTGCCTGATTTTCCTTTTATTTATTTCTATTTTCAATGGCCCCGGCGTTACCTGTAAAGTGCACATGGACTGCTGCTCATGCTTTTGCATCCTGCTTTGAATCACCTTGACGGATCAATTGATGAAGCTTTGGCGGAAGGAGACTTGGAGGTTGGGCCTTGGCTGGCTTACTTGAATCGGACTTTCTCCTCATTTTTTTCCTCCAAGACACTGAGATACTGGGTCGCTGGATCTCTTTCTGCCTGTGGATTGCTTTCAAGTGTGTGTTTGTGTGTGTTTAACTTATACCCAGGTCTGTAACCTTGCCGCTGATTCATTGAATGTTTTGCACACTGTCTAAATTTTTGGTCATCTGAACTTTGACTTGACTGTCTCTTAATGTGGTGTATCAAACAGAATGGGGGGCTGAAATGTATCTATTCAAGGAGTCCTATAATAATTTATAAATTACTGTGTGAAACACTTCAGCAGTTTATTAATAAATGATCCTGTATAGAGTCATTATTGTAATCAGCATTGTAAGATGTCAGATACCAGGCAGTGTGCCATTTGCAAAGCTATTTTCTTAGGAACAATAAGGGGAAGGTGGATTTGTCACACAGAACAATCAAAAACAATCATTTATTGCCAAAACAAATGTATTTTAAAGCCAACTCAGTATGCTGTTTGCTCACAGGAAATATTTCAATTATTATCATGTGATAAACCCCAACCATCCCAACAGGAACATTAAGTTTGTTAAGTTCTCTTGGCGAGCATGCCCTCTTACCTGACTTTACTCAAATGAGAAATGTCTGGGGCTCTCTGGCTTGCCTATTTGTTTTGTGCTGAATAGGGTGGTATTAGCCTGTGTGCACTTACCGTTTCTATCAGCAGCAGGAGCTGTTTGAACTCCACTACAGCTCAGTGTTTCCATACCTAGCCATATAATTTCCATAGCTGAAAGCTGCATATACAGTGCTGCAGACTTGGATGTCTGTTCTAGAGAGAGCTCCTCGATTTAAATTCACATTATGGGGTGTCATTTTATTCTTTGCTAATTTAAACAGTGTGGGACTTCATAGGAAACGGTCACTCTAAATGCTGCATGGCGTATAGATACAAATAAAACGTAAAATAAATGCAAAATTTCATGTTGGATATTTTGAAGAGAGAGACTAACACAGTGCATAAACACAAGAAGAGAAAACTTGACACGTCTCCTTGTTATGTGAAGCTGGGGTCACAGAGGTGAGAGCAAAAGGGAATTCAATGCTGTCTCTGTGCTCGGTACAGAGACTGTGTGCTTCAGTCATTAAGGCTGATGGTTAGATGCTTGCACTTTTTAAAATTTCACTTTTATTTCTTTTAACACTTTTTCTCTCTTTTCACCCTTTATCACTCTCTGTCCCTCTCTTCCTATCAGAGCTGGATGTCTGGGATGGAAAACAAATAAAGAGGAAATAGCTGCAGGATGAAAACATGGCCGCACCCCTTCTTGCACCCCCAGGACCTGACAGCTTCAAGAAATTCACCCCGGAGTCACTCGCTAATATTGAGAAACGCATCAAAGAAGAGAAGAACAAGAAGCCACCCAAGCCAAGATCAGACAGCAGTCACCGTGACACATCCGACGACAATGAACCCAAGCCCAACAGCGACTTGGAGGCTGGGAAGAGCCTGCCCTTCATCTACGGCGATATTCCTGATGGAATGGTGGCCACCCCACTGGAGGATTTGGACCCATTCTATGTGAATCAGAAAGTGAGTTGCTACACAGTCTTACTCCACTAAACAAATGTTCCTTGCTTACCAGATAAACACTACGTTTGATAAATCCAGTTTAAAGATTCAGGCTTCCTTGAATTCCCTGAACAGTATTTAACTGTTATCCTGCCCCGATTCACATTCTCTCAAGTCAGACTGCTGATACTGTAAACTTAACACATGATACAGTAAGTAATTTTTCATATCAGTTCAAGCAAAAACAAAGTTATTGTTTTCACTACAGAGGTGGAAATAGCATAATAGGAAAAATGACCTTGAGGCAATCAACAGCTTTTTAAAGTACTTTTTAGTCGTGGGTACTGGGGCTTAGAGGCAGTTTCTACACCATTTGGGTGCACATTGAGATTATAAAAAGCCTGAGTTTTTAAAAAATTATTATTACACTTGTACAGTCAAAGCACAGCTGAGGAAGAAGGACATTCGACTCGGCTCCTGCAAAACTGCAGGGCTGCTGTGGAATGCAGCTCTTGGGCAGTGGTTAATCTCAGGTTTCTGCAGCGTTGATTAATAATATGTGTTAATGCATAATAAAGATGATGTAACAGCTGGAGGGGATGACAAATTTGCCTTCATGTTTCAATACTAGTGCGAATTCTCTTACGACAAAGCAAACTCCTATATAACCAGTGCTCTGTCGAGATGGCGGAGGAGAACAAATTGTCTAACTGGATAGCGTTTATCAGTGCAGCTGCGTACACAATTTCCTATAAGTGCACTGTATGTGTGCGGTTTCTAGCAACATGGGAATTCCTTTCTCCCCATTTATGAATTTTGTTTTTGACTGTACATTTGTGGAATTAAATACAGATGAGCCAAAAAAGTCGAAGGTTGTATCAGTGTTCCTTCAAAAGGACCGTTATTTGAATTTCCCCCCTTCAAAGCCACACAGTCAAATCATTTCCATACCTTAGGACAGAATTAATGTGATGTAAGTCAGGTGACAGAAAAAAAAACTAATATTTCCACTCCAAATGATGTATTTCTTATCAATTAGACTCAAGGCTCTGCAATCCCTGTAGCTTCACACCAGCAAATGAGGAATGAGTAGTGGAAGGCAGAAGATGGCAGAAGAGGACAG
The DNA here is from genome assembly GCA_015106715.1 of Bujurquina vittata. Taxonomy (NCBI): domain Eukaryota; kingdom Metazoa; phylum Chordata; class Actinopteri; order Cichliformes; family Cichlidae; genus Bujurquina; species Bujurquina vittata. The sequence continues at coordinate 17,795 of VUQK01037298.1, read as the reverse complement.
GAAGTGGAGTGAAATAGGCAGGAGGGTGCTGTAGTACTTTCAGCCGTGTATAGGTGTGGAGTAGCCAGTCTCCAGTGTGGTGGCAGGGATAATGTGTAAGAGAATCTGTGGCCTCTGTAGAAGCCAGAAGCCCAGTCAGCAAGACTTGCAATCTCAGCGAGCAGCACTCCCTCGTAGGGTGGATGGAACTATCAAGTATATGTGCCTTTTGTGATCTATTGATCCAAAGCCCTGGTTCAGTGGTGGCCACAAGAGGGGTTCCACTCTTGTCCTATTATCCTTCCCAATTTTGCTTATTACCCCTTTGTATTTTTTTACTAAAAAGGTTGTTGTGGACATGACATAGTGAGCAGATTCCCCAGATTTTGCTCAATATGATTCTCCTTGTTTACAGTACAGGGAAAAGAAATTATGCTATTTGTTTTCTTAAGCATGTGATTAATATTTTGGTACACACATTATTTCTGGGGCAGAACGGTGGCGAATGTGAGTGTGAATGCTGTTTTTTTGTGTTGGGCTGGCAACCTGTCCAGGGTGTACCCTGCCTCTTGCCCAGCCCCGTGACCCCAAAGCAGGATAAGCGGAAGTGAATGGATGGATGGATGGATGCATGGATGGGCATTATTTCTGTGGACCTAAAATGTAAAAGCTTGTGTTGGATTATAAGTCAAGTTTGATGTTTGCTAAAACCAAACAAAAAATCAGTTGGAATATTCAGCTTTCAAAACAATGAAACAAGCTTGCTGCAGTTTTTTCTTTAAGCAGTTTAATTTAATAATGATCAACCTTAGTCCAGAACCTCGACAGTATATATTGGCAAAAGGTTTGAAATATGATAACATCTACATTATCTGTATACAGGGTTATTCTCCAATAGAAGATATAATGCATTCACAAAAAGCACAACATTTCCACACTGTTTTTGATCAGAATTTCATGCCAGAGGTCACAGTCTTATAGTCTAATACTTCTTCAGTCAGTACATAATAACTTATAATTGCTGCACATGCACTTACATGTTGTGTCAGCATTCTTATGATTAGTTAGACCTTATAGAAATAATTAAAAAAAAAAGGCTTCACTGGAAACTTACAGCCCCAGTCTTTAGTTTTCTATCCTCTGAGCGGCTCTGTTGGTGCAGCCGTGACTATACTGCATGGCTGAAGAACGCATTTACATTAAATTACAAAAGAAAAAGGTGTGAGCGCTGAGCTTTTATGCTACCACTCATCTTTTTGTTCGCTAATTACAGCATGTCATATGTGTATTTGAACATATCGGTAGAGGTTCTGATTTCTTTTGCTCAGTCATGATCTGCTTACCTCACCGCAGCTATTTCTGTGGTGAATCAGCAACCCCACGTCATCTTTCTAGCTTTTGTATCAATGATCTTCATAATCCACTCATGTATTTATCTTTAATAATAACTGAGGAAGTTAGTTAGTTAGTTAGCGTCCATTCCTCCTCTCCCTCTGTTTGTGTCCTCACCTTTTCGGCCTGCTCGTCTCCTCTACTCGACCCACAGTCATCCAATCGCACTGTATGTCAATGAGTGTGTCTGAGCGCATGTGTGTGTGTGTGCGTGTTTGTGTGTTACCATCAGCTGCAGGAAACCTGATCACAGCACTCATGCATAAAAGAGAGGAAGAGGGCGGCAGTGGTGAGGAAGAGAAATGCAGTGTTGCAGTTCTTATTTTCCCCTGTGATGAGGAAAGGACTGCCTGGGCTTTTCAAATGTCTGATGAGATTAGGTTATGTTAAAGCTGCTGGATTCACACAGGAAAAGCAGGATGGGCTGGATGGAGGGCATGCTAGTGGTTTAGCTGGTCCTGTGCACATGCACGTATCTGTTTTTATTTATAGTTGGGGAATTTCATCGCAAATGGATATATAGTTGATCAGATATGATTTTTAGACAGTACTGCATGGACAAAAAGAAGTGCTGGTTTTGTTAGTTCAAAAGCTTGATGTGCTTCCTGAATGTTGCATTTTTCTGACTGTCTTATTCTAGCAAAATCCACTTGACTAGTCACTTCTGCACAGGCTTGTGCAGGGCAGCAACTGCTAGTGTGTGCACAAGGGGAGCTCACAGCTAAAGCAGCAGTGGCTTCTGAAACTCAGCATGTAGCACTGTACACACCATTACATTATATCCCTATCCCATCATTTCTGTCAGTGTGTTTGTGTATCTCCGTTACTCTCTTTCTCCTCTGCCTTCCACTGCCTCCCCTCTCTGGCATTTTTTTTTCCTTTCAGGGTGTAGTAAATTAGAACGAAGCCCAGGCTTTAGTGCTCTGTCTGAGTCCTCAGTCTCTGATGACACAGCATCCTCCTGTTCTGAGCTGAGTGAGGAAGGGATGGAGTGGGGTGTGTGTGTGTGTGTGTGTGTGTGCGTGTGTGTGTGCGCTTGTGCGTGTGTGTGCGTGTGTGTGCGTGTGTGTGCGCGCTTTCACTGCTAGCCAGGTTGGTATTAAGAAGGAAGGTAGGGTAAGGGGTGGAAAGTGTTTGTTTTTTTTGCAGCACAGCATACGGGTAAGGAAGTGCGATGACGCAGTTTTCTGATACACGATTACGTGCAGGTAAATTAGCTTTGAGTCATTCATATTTATATCTATTCACTGAGTTTAAACAGAAGCAAATAAGCTATGTTTAACACTTAGTAATTAATTAAAATTGCTCGTGAGATCGGTGTTTTACATCAAAGTCTCACAAAACAATGCTGACAATATTCAAGATAGACTCAGTCCATACCAGGTACTCTCTACAGATTGGACTCAAGTGCAGTGAGGGCGTGCCTTTTGTTATGACATATTTCACTTTTGACTGTTCTCAGTTGGGAAGCTGGACCAAATCATAACATAAATAATCTCATAGCACTTTAAGCCTTAAAAACTATAAAATATGTGTGCTGATTACAAAGGCTTGATTACAGTCAGTTTCAAGAAGAAGTCGACTAGTCTGTGTCAGACTGGAGCCCTGGGATAATTAAAAGAAATTCACCACCTCAGTCCTGTGACTTACTGTTATTTCCCTGTTTAAATTTCATTGAGCTTTCTATTTTCTCTGTCCTCCTCTTCTCATCTCTAAGTTTTGTCTCTCTGCTGCATGCCTACCCATTCCTCCTCCTCCTCCTCCTCCCTCCATCTACCCATCCATCTCAGGTTTGGCTCTCTCATCTCTGCAGCTCTTTGGCTTTCTGTTCTGCATCACTCCCCCTCCATCCTCTTATCTGTCTCTCTTCGGCTCTCTTTGCTTCTGTCCCGTACCTCTGCAAGCCCCCTCCATGTCTGTGCCCCACGCAGACACACGCACGTCTGCACATAGACTGTCCTTGCAGCTGCGTTCTGTCTCTTGACTCTTGCATGTGTGTTATTGTTATGGTCATTTCATATATCATCATATGATCGTTATGATCATTTCCACAGCTTTGCAGTGAATGTGGCCTTGTAGAACGAAGACCGATCTGCTGAGTCGTGCATTTAAAACGCGTGCGTATTCATTTGTTGTTAGCAATATAGATCAGTGCTATTGTGATAAGTATATGTACTATACCTTCATGACTGACTGCAGTATTCATTATGTGCCGCACAGTCGTTTGTTTGGTGCTTATCTACTGTAGCCACTCTATTTGATGGTATGTTTATCCATTTGAAGAGATGCAGTTCTCACAACATGTTAAATATTTGCATCCCCCTGGAATGTCTTGTGAAGTCTGAAACATTCATTTCATAATGATGAACTGATTCACCGGCTATGATCCTACTTTACAGAGTTTGCCCAGGAAATTAATTAAACGAGGGAAAATTAATCTGTCAGTTAAGCACTTTGAAGAACTGAAACAGTCAAAGGTATGCTGTTTACATTGGGCAGTGAGCTGGTGATTTCACTGGTTGGATTTAGGATAATTGCTGCTTACAGCAATGACATGCTTTATATGTATGTCTATTGTCTAGTTCACTGCAGCTCCTTTCTCTCATGCTCTCATTCCTATTTAGTTTCATTCTTTGAAAAACTGACTTGTTTTATCTACAGTGAATTCTAGTTAACAAAATACTCCTGTCATTTATGTCTGACCACAAAGGTTTGCTTGTGTTCTTGAATGGAATACGATTGAGCATGCTATCAAGAACAGACCTTTTTTTTTTAACACAAAAGTTGCTGTCTTGTTTTTGTGCTCACTGTTTGACAATGACAGTTTCACAAAGAAAAAAAGAAAATCATTCAGTCTTTTTAAAGTTCAGTGATTCATTGATTATATGATCAATTAAGGAAATTGCCTGACATTTGCATACCTTGTGGTAATCATGCCAAGTTTGTGTCAACAGATTTTTCTGTCTCCAGGCTGATCAGCAGTTCATCAAGTAATTGAAAACTCTTTACAATTTAGTATATCTGGAAATTTCTGCAATTCCAGATGTAGGATGACCTAGAGTACTGTGCAAAAGTCTTGAGTCATCCCTCATTTCTTCATTTGTTGCTTCCAAGGACTCAGACCTCATAATTTCTTTAAAGTGGTCTTGAGCAATAGTTCTCCAGCTTTCTGAAGGTCTTTCAAAGTTTTTCACTCATTTTCCTGTCCAGTCCATGTACCTGACCATTTACAGAGGAATACTTTTTTGTTTGTTGAGCCACTTAAAGGACAAATTTTGAGTTGTATCTTTAGACACTTTGTTACTAGCAGGCTGCCACAAAAACACACAATTTGTTCCCATTTCTTTATTTGAATGCAAAAGTTGAAAAATGACAAAAATAATAAAATTTGACAGGCTTAAAATAGTTTGGTTTTTTTTTCACCGACAAGTTGATTCCCAAAGAGGTATTAGCAGGAAACTTTGCATATCTCTTTTTTTAAAGAAACTGGACAAAAGAAGACGTATGAGGGCTAAAAACCATCCACAGCAGATGAAGAGATTTGGGGTGGCTGCGGCTCAGGAGGTAGACCAGGTCATCTACTAAACGGAAGGTTGATGTGTCGATCCCTGGATACTCCAGTCTGTATGCACAACTATCCTTGGGCACGATACTGAACCCCGAGTTGCTCCCAATGCATTCATTGGAGTGTGAATGTGCATAATTGTTAAATAGAAAACACTTAGATGTAGGAAGTTGTATGAATGTGTGTGTGAATGAGACATGTAGTATACAGTGCTTTGAGTTCTCATGCGGGGTAGAAAAGCGCTATACAAACATTTACAATTTAAAAGTGTCTGAAAATCATGTCCTTAAGAAAGAGGGGGAAAAAATTCAGCAAAGACCCGACACGGGACCTGAGAGATGTATGTGGCCCTTCAGTTGATCCATCTGTTAATCAGTTCACTGAAGCCTCGTGAGAAATGGCCTCAGTGGAAAGGTGACTCTCAAAGAGTCAGGGAGAAAAAGCTGAGATAGGCCAAATTATTTGATATTTTTTGTTCTAATCGTCAATATGTCCGGAGGAGGTCAGAAGAGAGGTACCTTCAGAGGGCCTTCAGCTATCTGTAAAACATAGTGAAGGCTCTGCCATGATTTAGGCTGCATTTCAGCCAGTCGTTTGGCTTATCCAAACTGATGGAATTATAAACACAGAAATGTGCCAGCAGATTTTGATCCACCACCTAATACCATCTGGAAAGTGTCTTATTCATTCACGCCACATGTAACCACATGAAAAGGATCCCAAACACACTGCATACGCAGTAAAAGCATACCTGGATAGAAAAACACAGTAAAACATTATCAGTCATGGAACAGAACAAAAGACAGCGACATCCAAAGAAGAGCTTTGAATGTCCTTTAAGAAGCATGGAGAACTATTCCTGAAGTCTGCTCACAAGAAAGCTTGGCTAATGTGCAAACTCTGCCTTATGTCCTGCGCTTCCATGTATTCTTGCACATGTTTCAGTAAATTTCTGCACCTATTTCCCATTTTCCCAACAAACAGGACGGCTGAAGACTTTTGCACATTCAACTCCAACTCACTAAGGACGAAGGAGAAGTATTCTCTATAATATACATTCTATGACTCAGAGGTTTTTAAAAGCCACATGACTTATCTATGCCAATATCCTTCACATTGATTAACCTATCATAGTTATGCACACTGGGCATATGTAAACTGCTAACAAGAAGTTCCTGTCCTTCCATCTCAATGCTGTAGCTGCCCGGTCAGCAAAAACCTTCACTTGACCTCTGGGAGAGATTTACCCTTTGGACAAGACTTTGGAGCCTTTTTTTGTGCTCATTAGGGAGATAATTCTTTGTTTTCCAGAAAAAAACAACTGTGAGAGGATATTATAAGTTGTGGATATGATCTATGGGCAAAAAGGAGCAGGAAAGGGGAAAGGAGGGGGAGAGAAAGGAGTTGTCTGATCCAGAGGATACATTTTGTCTTTAGCCAGACTAAGGGAGCTATTTTTGATTTAATTAGATTTCTGGACACCACTTGATTCGGGACGCTTTGGGTCGCCTACTCATTTCTGTTCCCATGGTTTAAATCACTAACTAATCTATCATAAGTGTTTTCACTGCACAAGCGCAGTGATTGTCCTTTTTCTTCTTATTAATATTTCCATAGCATACATCCAAATCCTTTTATGGGTGCAATTTCACTGTGATATAAATGATTAGTTTTTGATATAAGCGCATACCATCCCTGTTCTTCAGTGAGGGTTTAACAAAGAGCACGATTCGTTTTCTCGATGTTAGCGGTGTCATAAATACACAGAAGGGGTTGTCGTGATCAAGGACAAATATCCAAGCAGTGTACACATTCATAACTCCCTCACATCCAAACAGCGCATTTGTAAATTGTCAGTGAACCATCTCTAAACTGCAATGCGTGTAGATACAGCGGTGCGGTGGTTATGAATGCGCAGCCTCGCAGTGTTTGTTTGTAAATCATTCTTCTCACTCTGACCCCACATAGTTTTGCCCATTATTGGGCTCAATTGTCCACAAACCTCCACAAACAAACACACAATGCTGTCTCACCCCATTGCCCAGCCCCACTTGGCCCAGTGCTGTTTATGGGTGGGGATCGGAGTGGTTGTTGAGAGCCTAGAGTCAGCAGATCTGCCCTGATCGATGACAGCATTTGCGGTTCCCTTCCAGTAAGAGCTTTAAACTTGGGACGAAGAGAGTCATTTGGCCACGAAAAGGGGAGAGTTTCCCATGCGCCTGTCTGCTGATTCTGAGGCAGCTTACAGCTTTTACCACGGGGAGAAGCTGGCCAGGATAAAGTCCCAGTCTGGTGCAAGAAGGACAGAAGTGTAGTGCTGATTCTTGGGTGACTGGTCACCAATGTCAGTTGCCACTCTTACTGCTGCTCACTATGAGCCTTTTTTCTTTTTACTACACTGCATTTATCCTTTATGCTTAGCTCACTGCAGGGTAATTATTTCAAAATGGGTAAAGTCACAACCCAGTGAGCAGTCTGATCAGAATACCTTGTAAAAAGCCTGGTTGGTACAGAAGAAACAAATGTGGTCAGAGGTTAGCTCAGTAAGCGCATTCATGTTCTAATTAAGACAACATGAAGTTTTTGAGACTGTTTACTGAATCCTATGTGACAAACTGTACCATTTGTCTTACTCTCACATTATCTCTTTCTCTCTCTTTTCCAGACATTTATAGTCCTAAACAAGGGGAAAACAATCTTCCGCTTCAGTGCCACGCCCTCCTTGTACATCATAAGTCCTTTTAACCTATTTAGGCGAATAGCTATAAAAATTTTGATACATTCATATCCTTTCAAGTGATTTTATTTGTTTATCTTATACTGAATGAAACATTGTTTCTGCCTTTTGCTGAAGTGGCCAGTTAATCTTAAGTTAATCTACTAAACTGTAAGCAGCAATTCTTCCTAGTGTTTCCTTTTCTTTAAGTTTGTCCTTAATATTAAGGCTGTATTTCAGTAATTGATGTGTTCAGTTATTGTTTGAAGTGTCTGAGGTGCTATAGACTAAATATAAATAGAATCTTTCCTTAACCTCTCTGTTCTCACGCTATTCAGCATGATCATCATGTGTACGATTTTGACCAACTGCATATTCATGACATTCAGTGATCCCCCGGAGTGGTCCAAACAAGTAGAGTAAGTCCACTTCCACACTTCTCCTCAGCAGTCATATCTGTATTTGATATTCTTCTCACCTTTTTTGTCCTCGTCTCTTCTTTTGAAAGGTATACCTTCACCGGTATCTATACATTTGAGTCACTCACAAAAATTGTTGCCCGAGGTTTTGCTATTGATGGGTTCACCTTTCTTAGAGACCCTTGGAACTGGCTGGACTTCATGGTCATTTCAATGGCGTAAGTACATAAATTATTTGCTCTTTATTATAAAAGAAATGAATACAAATGGATAATAAATGGATCACTTGCACTTGGAATGACTGTATTTAAATGTTAGAAACCAGAACGAATTCAACATGATCAGCAAACACAATTTAAAGAGAAATGAGCTTTCAGAAGAGGTTCATTTATCTCTAGACAGTAATTGTAAGACAACAGCAAGGCAGCACAGTGGATCAGTGTGAGCTCAGCTGTCTCGCAGCAAGAGGGTCCTGGGTTAAAACCTGGATAGGGCGCTTCTGTGTGGAGTTTTCATGTTGTCCCCGTGTTTGTGCAGGTCAACAACTGTGACTCGTTTGGAATTGGAGTTCTTAAAAGCACATTTTCTATTATAAGGCCTTTAAAAGGATTCAGTTGTCTTAAAATCAGGTGGGATGGGTTCTAAATGTTTTGAGACAAGCCACAACTAAACTTTTTAGGATCTGAATCTAATTGCCAGAGCTGCAACTAATGACTATTTTAGTAATCGGTTAATCTATCAATGATTCTGACGATTAATCGATTAATTGGATTTTAAAAAATGGCACATTCTTGAGGTTTTTCATTGAACCACTTAAGCCTTTTTTAAAATAAAATATTAGAAATACATTAAAAAATGCAAATAAACAAAGAATTCAATCATTTTTTAAAATAAGAAAATAAACATTTTATTGCCTAAAATGCAATGACATTGCATTTCTTCAGTGAATAGGAACCAGGTAAAGCTAAATCTATGCCACTTGAGGAGTTTTGGGTAAAACATATTTACAGACAAAGGTGATTTTATCTTAAATGCAAAATGGATATATATTTTGCACAGTTTGGGCTTAATTACTGCTGTGAGTATGTTTTTTTTCAGCAAATGGCCTTTTTTTGAGTCTATACTCCAGTTAACGATTAATCAATTACTAAATTAGAAATTTATTTCAATAATCGATTGATCACGATTAAGCCGAAATACTTACCAAGTAAACTGTGCAGTGTTTGAAGGTGTTTGAAACTTGGGACAATCTGTTATTGATGAGATATTTATCAGCATATTTGTGCAGTGGTCTTTTCCAATTACCTTAATTATTACCTTACTTTTCATTTTCAGTCAACATTAATGTATTTACTCGTAATGAGTTATTTTTATTTGTATTTCCATCACAAATTTGGTCTCAAACTGAATTGAAAGTGGGATTGTAAAGGTCCTAAAAATTCTTAAATTAAATTTGCTTACAGTGTCGACACCCCGCTGATGCCACACATTTCTAATACGTTGGGGCATTAGCTGGTTTACCAGTGTGTTGAACCATTTATTTTTTTACAATATGTAAATTTCTTGGAACTGAGTATGTTGTCTTGTATTTCTCATACCTCATTCATTCATCACTGCATTCATTTTAGCAATAAGCACCTTTAGATTTTCATTTTTTGAACTTTTCACTTTTTGTATTTTCTATTTTAGTGAGTTCCTTCTTTAGTGCTATTTTTGACCTTTCTGAGTTATTTTCTTTGCGATATTGTATTTGTTTTATTAAGCTAAACAAATTTTGCATTTTCTTTTTACTAGGCAGTTATGCTGTTGTAATACGGCATGTTTAGAACATAGTTGAGTTTTCTCTATTTGGCACCATATGTCACTCCAAAACTTGTATGCATAGTCCAGCACAAATGCGGACTTTTAGCAAGCTGGATGTCCCCTCTGTGAGCCTGGAAGATTCCGATTTACAGTGTTTAGACATTTTGCTTTAGATAAAATGAACCATTTATCTACACGGTCTTTTACAGAGTGATGACCCCCCCCCCCCCCCCCCCCCACTTTTTAATATCCACCCCCCCCCGGGCGCTTTT
>VUQK01037290.1:0-15861 GCA_015106715.1 Bujurquina vittata | reverse complement strand
ATATATATATATATATATATATATATATATATATATATATATATATATATATATATATATATATATATATATATACATACAAGCTATTGACTTCACCTTTTTAAACAGCAAAACAATCTACTGCATTTTATTGACAGTGAATGCCACATTGTAAATAACATCCAGTGCATATGATTATTGAATGCAGTCGATACATACTTCAGCAGGTACGAGGAGCACCGCTAAGAAGACACAAAAGAAGAGGAGCTTCAGGTTCATGATGGCAGTCGACCAGAAGACATCCAAGAGAGTAATATGCGAGCGAGCTCACACTTCTCTAAACCTTTGTGTAAGCACACTAACCTTTGAGTTTTTTTGTTTTTTCTGGCATCCATCCCCATTACTGAGTCAGTTTTATTGATTACAACTGAGGGCTTAGACAGTCACCTTTGCAGTACTACACGATGTAAAGAATTCAGTTCAGGTTGCCAATCGCTTGTGATGAACACATTTAATGGTGCATAATTGCTGTGTCTGCCAACCTGAACACATCTTTCTCATCAAAATATTTTAAATGAATTAAAACACAATGTGTCCGGCATGCCCAGCTGCAGAGAGCATGTTTGCACTGGACTGATAGTTTTTTTCAATGTAGACTTTGGAGCCACTCATAGGTTCATCTCTGAATAAATTACTGTGTGCTTTTACCAAGATCATAATTCACTTACCTCCTAATGTATCCCCACCTGTATAAGTAGTAATTACAGTTCACATATACAAGCATTAATTGTGCAGTAATCCTTGTGAATTGTACTTTATAAATTATCAGTGTGCTTTTATGTTATTTTCTATGTTATTTGCTGCTAATGTATTCAGTTATAGTAAGGATAACGCTGTTAAAAAGGACACTCTGTGTTTGGTTGGTACTGCAGATTCTTAGCTTGTAACTCAGGGCTTTGCTAATAGTTAATTTAAATAAAGCAATGGGTCAGTTAATAAAAACGGAATTTCTTGTAAAGATTTGCAGAGCATCTGGACATTTGTCCATCTCCTATGCACCCGTCTTATGAAACAGATGTGCAAAGTGTTTTTTTTTTTTCCAGTATAGAGCACCTGCTCCAAAATCAATTTATTTGCAACTTATTAACAAATGTGCTGGCTTATTCCAGAAAGCTGCAAACTGTGAATAATAGATGGTCAACATTATTACCAAGCAGAAAACAGTAAATAGCTGCCAAATCCAGCTGATCCATAATGCATTAATAATGTTGATGTCTATCAAAGGCATCTCGACATTTACTAAACAGATTAGTAACCAATTAATTTTTTTTAGACCTTCATGGTTCCCAGACAAAGAATAATGGTCTTTCTTTAGAGAAAGACCATTTTAATTTGGTTTGGTTTTAATTTGAATGTCTCAAAGTCTAGTTGATGGACTTGTATGATTCCCACAGCCTGAACTGTGATTGAACTATGATTGAAAGCGTTAAACAACGTGAGCATTAACACTGTCAGCATGTTGCACACCCCCACTTCAATCTCTGTAAACTCTATTTATTAATAAAGTCATTAGTTACAACTCTATTATTTGTGCCGTATTCTGAAGCAGCAGCTTAGCGAGGAACTATTTAATAGCTCTTCTGTGGAGTGAATCAGAGATCACAGTTGGTGGATGAAGGGTTGCAGATTACAATAGGTTTTGCATTGTTGCCATTGTGGTCATGACCAGGGCACAGGGCCAGGTGGAGGCAGTCTGTGAAGCTTCCTGCGCAGAAGGAAAACAGGGGTGTCATTTTGTCCGCCTCAAGAAACATCACCAGCCCTGCAGGAAAACAACACAAAAGGCCAATCCGACAGAAACGTTTTGTGAAAGGCAGCTGATGTGGAACCCCTCCGTGCCAGGCTGTATACTCGCCATCAAAAAACTCCACACACCAGGACTCAGCCCCGCGGCCAAGCCAGCAGGCCTCAGTTGTGCCCTTGCGGGGAATGGTGGGGTAGGTAACACCAAGTTCCCAGTAACTCTTCCCAGTTACATCGATCTCCCAGTAATGCCGACCAAAGCTGAAGCCTTGCAAACTGATGACATTAAGGGTGGTGTCAAAGCGTCCAGGTGAGTCAGGAAGTTGCTGCCAGGTGTCCGTGTATGTGGCACTATCACCTTGGGGAGAGATGATCAGCTTTGGGTGGGCTGTTTCCGGATCCAGGCGCACCTCGCTGGAATCTGGAGACATTTTACATTTTGGAGTTTAAGAATATTTTCACTGAATGTCTGATATAGATTTCAAACCGTGATTATGAATAGTATAAAAATGTGTGAACTGACAGCTCTTGTTGAGCTTCTTGATTATTGGGGTCTGGGAGCAGATTAACAGAAGCATGTTGTTGGTGAGATTGAGGATCTGCTCAGCTTTTGCTTCATCCAGGCTCACACTGCTTGGGTCAGTCTGGTTTAGCAGATCTATCACTCTAGTGGAGGCACCCCATAGGCAAAAAGAAAAAAAGTATTTAACATCTGATTGGTGGTTACAGTAATGAGACCTATTGATATGATAATTTATGATTCATTTCCCTACCTGTTTGCTGTTTCCACGTCTTCCTGGTCAGGGTATGAAAAGAATGACTGGGGGGGGGGGACAGAAAAAAATCTAGATTATTTTTACTTTGAAAGCAAAATATTTTATTTAGTATCAGATTTAAATTTCTGTGACAACAGGAAACATAACATTGCAAATCATATTTGTTCCACTGGACTTTGCCACTCTCAAGTTTTTCACCATTGTATCAGCCTCTGTGTCCGTTTGGTCCAGTGCCAGAGTGAGTCTAGCCAGGTCCTGCTCTATCTCCTGGATTAGAGAACAGTTCCTCTCCATGAGCCCATCCAAGGCAGAGACAGTAGCCCGCTCCTCCATCTCCAAGTGGGATAGGGTGGTCCTCAGGTCCTCATCCAGGACAGCCTGGATTTCCTGATATTTCTGTATGATACCCTCCTTTATGATTGAGGACTTTTTCTGAGTCAGGCATAAATATTTAGAAGTTAATTCATGCTCGATCACAAGTAATGAGAAAAGTCATTTCTCCTCTCTGTTCTGTCAACAGGACAAAACTTACTGTGATTTCTGACTGCCGTGCAGCCAGTTTCTTCAGCCTATATTTCACTGCTTCTCTCTGCTTCCTTAGACACTCCTGGTGCTTTTCCAGTGTCTCCTGTAGAAAGGGTTTTACAGATTTTCAGCACATCTCAGTCCAAGCCAGCTGGGTGGATCTGACAGTGAAGTGCAGCTGCAGAAGCTTATTATGATGCAGTGTTAACAGCAACAAAGCGCAACAAAATCCTGCTTCCAACAGTCACGTTAGCCTTGTTTCGGTCTTGTTATAGTACGAGGCATTGTATCAAAAGTTCAGGATTAACAAGTTTTATTATATGCTGATGATTTACTTTTATATTTATTAGGTGCTTTGGCAAACTTTATCTCCTGCTGGCCAATTTTAGTGTCCACTTTCACAACCAGAAGCAGAAAGTTTTGCCAGCACAATGTTTCTCACATCAGCCTTCACACAGTGGGTTCATTACTTGTTTTTCTTTTAAAAAATAGAAAAAAATAACTTCACTATGAGGTCCTAGTAATTATTACTAATATTATCATCATTATTTATTTTAAAAAAATGAATTTATTTCCTGATTCACATCTTAGTGGGGTTAAATTGCCCATAGTTGTGAATTTAAAGTGTGAATGGATGTCTGTTGCTTTCTTCATGGTACTTGTCACTGGGCGGCCCGGTCACCTCTAAACACACAGCAGTGTTTGTAACATGTTTACGAAGGTGATTTGCTGTTGAGTCACATGAAATTCTAGGGAACATCTGATATATACAAAATCGCCAAACCTCTCGGCCTTTACGATCGAGATCCCAGGAGTCGCGCTAAGTGTGGTATGTAGTAGGGGCATGTTTGGCAGGATGTGTTGATTTTAAGCAGTTTGAGTGTTCGCAATCAAACATGTTTTTTTTAACAATTTTAACTTATTATGATTGTCTTTTTAATTATAGATCAAGCACAGCTAGAAGTTAACAGAGCACTTAGTTGCTATTTCATGTAGAGTAGGGGTCCAGATGAAATGGTGTAAAGTCTGGTAGAGTCGGTAGAACAGTGTACTTTATTTTGTTTCCACTGTCAGTGTCGAATCTACTTAATCCATTTAGTTTATTCTCATTTCACATGTTTGGCGCTTACTGTGATGGCGGGAGAGTGTTGAGGCTTACAGCATGTGGTGATGGGAGAAACTTCTCACCTTAAATCTGAATAAACTGACATCCCAGAAAACAAGTCAATCATGGTGACACTCATATAAGTGTGATATGACATGAAATGCAAACCCAGAGAGGAGACAATTGATAAATAGGTTTTCATACATTTATGCTGCAATTGTTACATCTCAGATTACTTCCATTTCCCACCATGTGGTAAACGTTCTAATATTTATGTAGTGCACTCACCAGCCACTTTGTTAGGTACACCTGCTGCAATAACACAAATATCTAATCACACGGCAGTAACTCAATGCACCTGCAGAAATGGTTGAGAGAACCTGCTGAAGTTCAGAGGCCAGAATGAGGAAGAAAAGGGATTTAAGTGACTTTGAATATGGCATGGTTTATGATGCAAGATGGGCTGGTCTGAGTGTTTCAGAAACTGCTGATCTACTGGAATTTTCCCACACAAACATCTCTAGGGTTTCCAAAAATAGAGAAAATGTCCAGTGAGCGGCAGTTCTCTGAGTGAAAATGTCTTCTTGATGTCAACGGTCAGAGGAGAATGGTGCTGACTGTTGGCTGCTTTGAGCTAACATGAGGGCAAAAGTAGCTCATACAATCACTTTTTACAACCAGATTATGCAGAAGAGCATTTCTGAATGTACAAGTTAAACTTTGAAGGTTGGTCCACAGCAGCAGAAGACCACAGTGGGTGCCACTCCTGTCAGCTAAGAACAGGAAGCTGAAAGCACTAGCTCACAAAGCTGGATAACAGAAGACTGGAAAAGCGGTGCCTGGTCTGATGCGTCTCAATTTCTGCTGTGACATTTGGATGGTCGGGACAGAATTTGGCAGAAACAACATGAAAGCATAGATCCATCCTTCTTTGTGTCAATGGTGGTGGTGGCGGTATAGTGTGGAGGATATTTTCTTGGCACACTTTTGACTCCTTTGTACCAACTAACCCCTGTTTAAACACCACAGCCTACCTGAGTATTGTTGCTAAACATGTTCATCCCTTTATGATCACAGTGTATCTTTTAATGGTTGCCTTCAGCAGGACAAAGCTCAGATCATCTCAAATTGGTTTCTTGAACATGATAATGAGTTCACTGAACTCAAATGGCCTCCACAGTCACCAGATCTCAATCCAGTAGAACACCTTTGCGATGTGGTGGAACAGGAGATTCCCATCATGGACTTGCAGCTGACAAATCTGCAGCAACCGTGTGATGCCATCATGTCAATATGAACCAAAATCTCCAAGGAGTGTTTCCAGCACCTTGTTGAATCAGTGTCACGAAAAGGCTGTTTTGAAGGGGTCCAACCCAGAACTAGCAAGGTGTACCTAATAAAGTGTCCAGTGAGCGTATATCTTATTCTGTGTATATGTTCTGTGTGTATGTTAAGCGATATCTTTAAGGGACAACCCACAACGAAATATTTACAATATATAGCTGAAGCCACATACTGTAAACCCCTCTAATCAAAGCAAAGGCAAAGCTTGTGTAACATGACAGTCACTTCAACAGATCAGTGTCTCTTTGGGTCAGTAGACTCCACCATCTGATTAGAAGTCACCCAGTCCAAAAATTACTGTTCAACCTGTGTTTCATCACTGAGCTTGTGTGTTTATTGGTGAAATGCAAACAAAGTAAACAAACAGAAAAGAGGCGGTGGGTACCTTTGGTTTAGCAGAGGATCGTTATGATTCATGGTGATTTAAAGCTTTATTGGCTTAGAATTCAATACAACAAATGGCAGTGTGGGTTTTTTATAAAACAGTACTTTTCAAACACATTAGGGTTTTTTTTAAGCTATTTGTCACTTACTTTTAGTTTGATATGGCATTAAAATATAATACGATTTGTACTTCCAATTCATGTAAAGGGAAAGTGGGTGGCCATGTTTATGAGAGCCTGAGAAGAGAGACATTTTTGTCAGGGTCAAATGGATGTTCAGTGTGTAGCCATGGGAAGGAGACTAGTGATATCTAGGTGCTTGGATGATGCATTTCCATGTAGATGCAGTAAAACAGCTCATGGGTAAGCTGACAGCTTTCCCAGTGACTTTTTTTCTTTTCTTTTCTTTTTTTTTTAATTCAAAGACTCACTGAGCCAAATTCTTGCAAACTTTGGACTAAAACCTTTTCAGCCCAAGCGAAGGAAAGCTGACACATGTTCAAGCTACGAGCATGGACATTTTGTAATGGCGCCATGGGGTTCTACGGTACTTACAAAGTTCCACAGGAATCAACAGCAAGAAATAGTAGGAAGAAACGAGCAAGAAAGGAAGGAAAGCAGTTCCACTCAAAGCAAAGCAAGAAGTAAAACAAGCGCATTCAAACCAAAGGGCATGACCCTATTTATCATCCAGTCTCATTCTTTGTCATTTTTGAACGTGGAAGAGATTCCCATTCATCGTTGACTGTGCGAGTCTAACTGGACAAATCTTTCAGTCCGTGGTCTCAGGAAGCATCAGAGCAAAGAGTCCAGTTCATGGCTTCCGGGAGGATTATGTCAGGTTAAAACAAATAAAAAACAAAAGAAACAAAAAAAAAATAGAAGAAAAGGAAATAAACCAAAACCTACATCTAGATTACAGCTGTTGTGTGCTATAAGAATGTACAGAAAATGCATGCGGCTCTGAGTGCTAGAAGAGCTTGGCCTTCTTTTTCATGTCGTTGCGTTTCCACAGGGGAAGCCTGTCAAACTCCTGGATCTCCATTCCAAAGATGTCAAAGAACGTTTCGGGTGCTAAGTGGCGCTAGAATTGAGAACAAAGGTGGAGAAAAAACAAAGGAGGGGAGGGTGGGAGGTGTTCTCGGTTAGCACCAAAGCCATAAAAAGGGTCACAAAAAAAAAGAAAAAAAGAAAGACAAGAAGCAAATGGATACTGCATATTCCTCACTACAGTTGTATTTGTGTAACATGCTCTTTACACAAAGTAGAGAAATGCAGTATTAATTGAGGAAGGTCAGGTGGAAAACTGATACCTCCAGTCTGGTTCTGTCCACATCCCTGGGCAGTTTAGCTCTCCCTCTACTGGTTATCATGAGCATTTCATAGGGATACACCTTCAGGAGGAGACAATTCATCAGTGGACAAGTCAAATTTACAAGCTTTAGTTCAGCTTCAAATATTTGCAAAACATTTTAATGAAACAAAACTATCAAAATTTGAATATTTTAGTAATTCTGACTGTGACACAGGGAGCACTGGGTGGGAGAACAGGTATGTGACAGGAGGCTGACTGGGCTGTTTTTTTTTAGGTCACTGGGGAAAATGCAGGTGCTATGATGTGCACACTTTTTTTCTTTTGGTGCTGAAACGTGCAACAGATCAGGGAAAACCATGAAAACAGAGTTATGTAACAGGCTGTATTTTTAGACTAATTTAAAGCAAACTAAAAAAAAAAGAATCTGTAATGTAGGCCAAGTAAATCCACATGGGCATGACTATCCTGGAAAACAAAGGTGCTTGTAGTTTGCTAAATAGCTAATGGCTTGGGTGCAATTAGAAACTGGCTAATCACATTCAATAATAAGCAACTAGAAGTTCTTTGAAGCCTCTCACCAACTCATATCCACACAGTAATGTATATACACCATTATATACTACACAGTATATACTGATATGAGTTGTTTGGATGACAATTTGGGCGTTGGATTCTCTACTGTATGCTGCATACAGTATCCAGCCACTTTAAATCAAGGCTATATGCAGATGAGCATGGAGAAGCCAGCATGCTAAGCGCTAGAGTGACTCGGCAGCTCCTAAAGCAGCATGCTGAATCAGGAACCCAGCTACGGTGAGTCTTTCACTTCCTGCTAAAGTAGTCTTCTAGCTATTTCTTCCAGCAATGTCCCCACACTAAAGGGTACATCCAAAATAGTCTTTATGTCACTTCACTCCTCCTCCTCATTTAAGGCGATGCTTTCTTTTTTTTTTCCTTGAAATGTATTGCTATTGAAGAAGTAAGCAATATATTATTTAAAAAAATATTTATCTATGTAAATTGCAGTGTCATCAGTACAAAAAGAAAGAGATACTTGCTTTCGGTTCCAACATATTAGGCATAGATACTCCCCTGTCCATCCTTGCAAGTGCTGCACGGCCATCCTTAATGTGCTAAAGAACAGAACATACACAAATGTAATATAGTGGAAGGGGACTACAGGGATAATGGCATGAATATGTCCACTAATGACAGTGGGCACAGTTCTCACTGGATGGAGCAAGTAGCTTGGGTACTGTTCAGTATCTCAGTATTTAAAATGGGTAGTAAATTACATGTTTTCTGAATGTCTGCGTTCCCTCAGGTGAATTTTAAAATGATATATCTACATATTGAATTTAGCTGGAGTCATAACACTGGTAAACAACACACAGAACAAGGCATGAGGCATTGACTGCATACTGCATTCGTAGTACATTGGTTCAGCTACCGGGCTGTGAATGTTTGCTTCTCATATTTGAGGAATTTGAAATCACTGCACTCATGCCCCGTAGCTGACATTAATCCAGTAGTGATGCAAGCATGTAGCAGGAGTGGGCGGTGTGCATTCAGGGCAAAGTTTTCTTGGAACCCACGTGCAAGCAAATGTATGATGCAAGATGAGGAAGCATGCCATGTGATAAAGCAGATGAGGGACATACCTGAAACTCTGCAGGACAAAATGGGACAGAAAATGAGACTCACAGTTAATGGTTTTGCTGTCAAGTCCCCTGCCAGGCTACTGTCTACAATACTGCTGTCCTCGCTGACACAGGCGAATCATTGTGCAAATATTTGAAAATGCATGTCTATTTATGTACATGTAGCAAGCCAATTCTGAATACTGATGCTGAATAGCTCTGGTGGAAACTGACAAGAGATTTGTTGGGTGGCTATTTTTTGGTAGTATCTCTCACCTCTGCCTCCTCCACACATGTCCCCATAGCTGTTGTACTGGGTGAAATCTGTTGACTGAGGCTGCAGGAACACATCAACAGTGCATCAGTGTAAACATGAGGCCATTTTCTTTCTAAACTGGGACAAGTTTGTTTAATTTTTAATTAAAATATCTAAAGCACGCCCAGAATTACTGTTTCTGCTACTGATGTCAAGACATGCTGCATTTGAAGGGGACCTACTAGCTCCGTATTTTATTCTGGGGCTCCAGTAAAGTAGCTTTGCATATTTTAAAGTTAAAAAAAATATCCTTACTTATCTTTTACTAGCCCATTATGCAGCTCCTTGGTTCATTCTAGGTCTCAAACATGCCATTTTAACTCCTGTCTCTTAAAGCCCCCACCCCCCCAATAAAGGCCACCTTATTCTAATTGGCTGCCCCTCGCAAACAGAGCTTAGTGCTTTGTGAGGCCTGCCTCCTCATCTCAGGCACAGCTAGAGTTCTGGCTGTGCCCGAGATGACCATACAAGGAAATGTGTGCAGCTCTGACATCAGCAATAGAAAAAAATGTAGAGCAGTTTGCAACCTAAGCCTTTAGCCTCATTATGCAATGGCTGTGTACACACACACACATATATATTTATTTATTTATTTATTTATTTAAACTTGAGCTCTCACCCGATGTAGACCATTTCTTCCATAACCAGGCAGAGAGTTAGTTTTTGTTGGAGAAAGTTGATCTGAAAAATAAAAAATTTTAATCAGGAACACATTACATTCTAAATTTTAAATAAAAGATTGAAACCATCCTCAGACCTACGCACGATGAAGCTGCTCTGTACCTGCATCACAGTTGGTCTGTTTAGGATCGTAGCGCTGAGCCGAGAGGCTCCGTGCGTGACGCTCCCGTATCTGCTCTTTTTCCATCTCCTCTTTCAAAATGAGCTTCCCCAAACCAGACTGAATCTACAAAGACACGCACTCAAGAACGTTACATAAATATCGACAGCTTTTGGAAAATAGATGTGCTGCATTTTTATTGACCAGTGTGTGTTGGTCGATAACTGTAGATATAGACGGTAAAACTGCTCGACTGACCTTGCTGAGATGTTCCTCCTGGAGCTGCTTTCTTTTCAAAGCCTCTTCCTCCTCCTCTTCTCTAGATCGTCTCCTCCCTTCTGAACCTACAGGTGCCATACACAAGCCAAGAAAAAGTTGAACAAAGCACATGTATACAAAGTCATAAAGGCATGTCCCTGCAGGATACCATGCTTCATATGTACTTGCATAGTACAACCAGATTAAATGTTTCATCCACATTTCAAATGCAGAGAAAATAGAATAGAAATGGCTGCCTTGTGTGGCTGTTGAGCAGTGAGGAATACACACAGTAAATGGTGGACGGTCGAACACAAATGTGAGACAGAGCTGACGAGACAGACAAACAGTGGGACTCATTGGAATATTTGATTACACTGACATGGCGGAAGCTAAAACTTCATCGCTCATGTCAAGTACACAGAACAGCACAATGTAAGACAGACAGACAGAAGTTTGAAGTCAGTCTCAGTTATCTCTGTCCAAGTCATTTGTGGTTTTATTGCATACAGCTAAAGCACCCGTCATGTGCGGTAAGAGAAAGGAAAATGGAGAAACTGATGCCGCCCCAAGCAGAAAGTAACAACACACAGCAACAGAAACCAAACAACACGTCTTCAGTTTTGTGCAAGCAAAACGCAAAAGGCACATACTGCTACGCCAGAATAAGAGCTTAAGCCCGGGGTAAAGCAGGGATGCAGTTAAGCTTCTGGGGCAGCTATAGGGTGGGAAACAGGAAAGTTAGGTGGTGGTGAGGTGTCTATTGTACCACTATGAGGCAGCAGTGCGAACATGCCCATCGGGAGCCTACTGTACCTAACACAGTGAGAGAGTAGGGCCAGCGATCACCCCCACTCCTTGAGCTGTCATCCGGAAAGGGAGCATGGGCAGCGGGGAAGGTGGCAGATCTGATGATCTCATCAGCAGACTTGCTTTGGCGTGCTATGGCAGCTGTATCTAGGTTGGTAACCATGGGAACTGAGCTATCAGTGTCTGGGTCACAGCCTGAACCACAGGTAAAAATCTTTGCACCGTCAGGTTCAACGAATCCTGGGTCATCGTCAGTTTTATACACACATACTGTCTACAATGCAAACATGTCTTTTTTAAACAAGCCACTCCATAACAGAAGAAGCCTGACCTTTTTTCTTATGAGAGAAGACGTGACAATTGGCAATGGGTAAGTGATTGTATAAGGGTGTTTCAACCAAGGAAACGTCACTGAATTAAGGAAAGCATACATGTGAGTTTCCATTTTAAAGCTGCATTATGTAAATTTGAGAAATTGCGCATTCTTCCTCTTATTATTAAAAAATGAAGATCACTCATCTCCAATTGTGAGTCTCTACATTTTAACCTGCCAGAGGTCTTACAGCAAATCTAAAGCAAGCCAGGAGACTTGCTTGTGGTACCAACGCCCTCGATCTCGACTCCTGGAAAGTGAAGAGTCGTTATCCTGTAATTGTCACCACTCAGCAAATGCTTCATGTATAGGCCAAGTGTATCGCTACTATGACTTGTTAAGATGGACAAAGTGCAGTGTGTGAAACAAGCTGCAGGTCAGACATAAAAGGATCGGAGACAGACTTCAAACATTGCTTGTACACTGACGCTGGGGGTGACTATGGTTAGATGAATACACAGTTTCAGCTGACTTCAATAACATGTACCTACAGTAGTGCTTCCCAGCCTTTTCCAAATGAGGAACTCATTTAGTCATTCATCAGTTTCCAAATTTATAAAACTACTGTTTGTTTTATTACAAAATTAATAGTTACAAAACTTTTGTAATAAAACTGACAGTTTTGGCCTGGCAGTTAGCTTCATCTTCAGACTTGTGTGCCCACCTGGTAAATATTTTTCACCTTCCTCCGCCCCCCGGCTGGGAATCACTGACACAAATTAATCATCCGAAAGAGAGGAATTACTTTAGTTTTTACTGCAAAAATCTTTATAGTATAACAGGAGAGGTACCGTGTTGCTTGTAGATGGGTGGTTTTCGATAGATGTTGCTCCCCTGATCTGAAAACAGACATTTACAAAATACATTTACAGAGTATACAGTACTTTGCTTATTAAAAAAAAAAGTAAAAACAATAAGTCATGATACACTGGGATTACACTGTGATACATTTCTATGTATTGTTGATTAAAAAAAGAGAGGGAAAAACAAAACTGAAATGGAGAAGAAAGAAAGAAAGAAAGCAAGAAAGAAAGACAGAAAGAAAGAAAGAAAGAAAGAAAGAAAGAAAGAAAGAAAGAAAGAAAGAAAGAAAGAAAGAAAGGATGAGCAGTGACAGGGTGCGCTCCAGCTCCTACCTGGGAGGTGGAAATGTTTAGGGGTCTGACAGAGAGGCGGGGTGACCGGCCGGCTGTCGGGCCTGAGCGGGAGGGGAGAGCTCCGGCCACTCGGCGGGTCGGTGCCTCCAGTGAGAAGAACCAAGAACAGAACGTAAGCAGGGACACTTCAGGGGAACCACAGTTTGAACGGTGCAGCACACAGGGACCAAGGGGACCAGCTGAAGTCATTCTGAACGAATGGGGTGCATTCTCTTTGGTTTTGATATGTGCAATAAATGGGGCCGAACAAAAGCAAAGCAGCGAAGTTTCAAATCTGGAGATTGACTGTTTGGGAGATGTGGTATGGGTAATGAAGTTTAATGTCTGTTAGCCTGTTATATAATATGAGTTCAGAGTTAATACCGCCCTCCATGCAGCAGCAAAATTAACACTATAAAACTATGAAACCTCTCTTTTTATCTCAGCTGCACAGCCTGGAGACTCAGTCCGACAATGCAAAAAAAAAATTCATCCTTCCTTCAGCATACACAGAAGTATTCTTTAGGATGTTGGATTTGGATTACTAATATCGCTCTAGTGCATGCAAAGCTAAAAAGCACAAACACAAAGAGCCTAACAGCTACTTTTGCAAAGTTGAAGTCCAAGCAGAAGAGGAGCAGAGAGCATGTTAGCGGCTTGAAAGCATGGGTTTGACCGAAACATTCAGGCAAGAAATGTCGATGGATCCAGAATGACAGAGTGGCCATTGATGGGAAGCGGCTTCCCACGTGATGATGGAGATGATGTGTTGCCTTGGTGGGGAGTAGCAGAAAACAGTGGAGTGGGGCCCTTACCTTGACTATGGGGGAGGAAGTGGTGTCTGAAAGGGGAGGTGGGGCGGGAGTCACTATTTCTGGAGCCCACACTGTTACTGCACAGGGAGGAGCAGAGCTTCTGCATGCCTGTCAGAGCCTCTGCCAGGTGGGAGGAAGAGTGTAGGAGGGAGGGACAAAAAAAACCCCAGCACCGGGCAACAGAAATGGACAGTATGGGGAGGAGATATAAGGTGAGACATTGTGGTTGGGGGAAGATACGGAAGATACACAGGGGGTCAAATGTTGAAAAGAAGAAATAAAAGACACCCAAAGTGAGAAGTAAGGAGTATTCAAGATGAAGATTTTTACACTTTCAAAGCTGAGTTTTATGGAAAGAAAAGCAACCTCAAATTATGCAAAATTGACTTGAAGGTTATTACTCTGCAAATGGTGGGACTGTCCATCATGTAAATAAAAGCACAACAAAATACAGTAACCTCAAGTCAATTTTGCTCAAGTTAAAGATCGGAGGGAGGGAAATGCAAACCGTTAACTCCCATCTATATGGCTATCAGAGTTTCTGGACCCACCTTATGAAAACCCTGAAATCACTGACAATGTCTCCCTATACTAATTCACACTCACACACAAACTGGTATTCTCAAGCACCTACCTGGCCGGTGAAAATGCTGCGGCGACCGTGACAAAGTGGGGGTGTAACCGTGGCGATTATAAACTGGTGATCCTATAGAGCCCTGACTGGTGGACCTCTGAAGTATGCGGTCCCTCCTGTCATAAGAGCCCTGCCAACACAACCGAGGGATTACACAACCTGCTGAAGAATGAGAACACGCTACACTGAACAGCATTGACTGTGCATCACCTGTACCAGGACAGTGACTTTGAATTTGCTCACCTCGCCAGATGGGGTTGGCGACATGTTTCTTGAGGACTACAAAAAAAATCAAACAAGTCTGACTCTGATATCCACAAGGCCAATAAAGGAAAAGCCAAATGAGCAGTGAAGATGTATTTGAAATATTGTGTATCTTTAATGAAAGTGACTTCCTTTTTAGTCGTGTATCTCACCTTGTCATCCGGCAAAGGGGAACGTTCCCTCCTGGCAGTGTGGAGCTGTGAAGGACCCAGAAGTTCAGTGAAGCAAGAGATCTTTTATTACAGAACAAAAAAAAAGTCACAAAATCAGTAAAATCAGGGTCCTTTGTGTTTATTACATCTTCTTTTCTCTTTTTTTCCCCTTTTTTTTGTTGAATAAGAAAAATTCCCTCCAGAGGAAAACAGACTCATTTGAGTTTTATTTATGTCATTTCAGTTTTATTTATGCGCACAAAGATAGTGTGCATGCAGGAAAAGAAGCACGCAGTCTGTGTGTTTACCTCTCCCACACTCTCTCGTCTCTCCTCTCTCTCATCCAGGGAGGTGGTGTACATGGGTTCATAGGTAATAAGATCAGGGCGCTCAATGTCATATATGGCTTTGACTTTTGGAATGGCAGCTAGGTCTCTGTAATCAAGGATCTCATTGTCTACTTTTGCCTAGGGAGACATAAAGACAAACATGCACACATACACAAGAGTAAAGGGAGATTACTACCATCGAAAATTCTATTGCTGTACCAGGTGCAGCTGTGTAAAGTAGTTATGCTAAAAAAAGGGGGGGGGGTAAGGGTAATATAATTGACAGTATTAACACAATCTATTGAGACCTTTACTGCAGCTCTCTTTGTGACATTTCTTACATAGATAGTGTGACCCGGTGAGCCAGGTATGCTTGAACCAGGTCTGGAACAAATACTCTCAGACGACGACCTCGTCGGCTATAAAAAAAAAAAAAGAAGACATGTGGCTGTTAGTCACGTCAATACTTGCCATGGCAGTTAGTCTGCCAGGATCCACAGCCCACTGACATCTGTATATTAGCTAGGATCATTATCCAAAACACTCCAACAGTACACTGTTTATACCGTATGAGCGATGAGAGGGAACAGTAACCCCTGTATTTACGTTTCATGAATTATATGAAGTACTTTGAAATACTAGCATGTTATCTCATGATTAAGTCATTCATTTGCAAATTTGCAAAGTGAATGAGTGCTTTAGTGTTGTGATTTGATGTTCTTAAGGACCTCATGCCTGCTTATGGGAAATGAACTGTCTGAATGGCAGCAGCAGGTCTGCATGTGGCATAATTGAAGCTTGTCGCTTGTCGAATGGGTAAATGTTGATTTTAGAAAAGACGAATTAGTCATCTGTGACAGGTTGTCTACTGTTTTAAACATATACACTTCTTTTCTCGTGCGCCATATCGACATGAGCCGCGTTCAAAGACAGGACTGAATGGCTCTGTATGACACACAGAGAGGGCACTGCAGGCTGTCTCCAGCAGATGGCAGCATACAGTGCGTTGTGTCCTATATACATGGTGGAACACAGGATGATGCCATCTCACAGCCAATAGCGAAATACAGTACCTGCCTTTCTGTTTTTTGGAGGAATAAGAGGGACGGAGGCATTAGCTGTG
>VUQK01037283.1:2799-17712 GCA_015106715.1 Bujurquina vittata | reverse complement strand
CACACTGTAGTCTTGCACACACATTCTAAAATGCACTGCAGTCAGATCTTTTTATCAGTGCGTGCTTGTGGGCAGAAAACTATAATATCAGCATGTTTAAAGGTGCTAAAACAGAGAGAACAAGTTGGATTAACCATCTGAAAGATGATTACTAAGTGTGCATTATTGGGAACAGAAAGGAAAGTGGGTGGAAGGTAATACTGGAGGGTTGTGGAGGCGTGTCTTTAACTACACGACTGCTAATTTATAATCTACACCCCCACCTTGTGGTTTGAAGAGCTACACTGAGCCATATTAATGTTATCTGAATACTATGTAAATGGAATTGGTTGGAATGAGGGCACATCATACAACGTGGATTTTTTTGCACGTTTTCCCTTACCTGACTATGAGACGGGTATCCGTGATAACTGAGCGTCAAAGGATCGTTGTTCTGAAAGAGAGGAGCAGATTTTTGGAAACATGGTCAGCAATTTGTAAAGCAAAAGGACAAAGTCCCATTAATAACACTTTTATTACACAGCCAAAAAGCCATTTCAGTTATTCACTCAGACTTCAATTTTGTTTTATACCCACTAAGCTGTTGCCTCCATATTTGACTTTACAGCTGCGTGCCGTTTCTGACTCCTAATCAAATTAACTCAGTTCTGTGACACACTCCTGCTATCACCCAAGTCAGTCTCCTCCAGAGTTTTCCACCCAGTGGATCTTTTGTCTGCTTGTAAAGACGTGATAACGGGGGCGAGTGAGATCATGCGAGCAGTAGATGAAAGACGAGAGAGAAAGAATGAGTGTCACCGCGGCTCTTAAATCATAAATAGGTCAGGAGTGTCAGCGAGCATGAAGCCCATCGGTGTGAAATGCGATCATGAGCCCTGATGCAATCTCCAACACATCCCTCTCAATGTTCTGGCTGTGCAAAGCAGCGGCGGACACATCAAACATCTGGTGAGTAATTACAGTAAAACAAGATGCAGAGAAAAAAAATATGATTTGTTTATGGCCAAATATTAAACATAAATCATTCTCCTACTCCCTAAAATAGTTTGTAATTCACTTTATTCGCTCTCATAATACCGTGTTCCGGCTTTTATGCTAATGTATTCCATTAAATGGAGGCGCTTTTCACAGCAATTACAACACACTTTGAAGGGAAAAAAAAAAACAGATTTGCCTGTCTCTGACTTCATATCACTAGATTAGAAAACAACCCAGCTTCTCCCTCCTCCCTCTGTCCTTCCCCTCTGATCTTCCTTTCATCTGGAACCAATGTCCCTCGTCTGCTCTGTACCCAGGGGGAACACTTTGCTCTGTGCGCTTCACAGCTTGAGTTTGCCTGATTAATACTGTAGCCATCTAACTCTGGACCCCATGGGGCCGTTTCACTAAAACTAAGCACAACATTTCCAAATGTAAGAGGCTCGGTTGAGGAGGAGGGAGCAGGAAGCGTCTTCGTGATTGAAAAATGCAGCTTGTGCGAGTCTATCTCAGAGCCAAAAATGTACTTAGTGAACTGGCTTTGGGAGGTAGAAGCTCTAAATAATGAATCACCTCTTAGAGGCTTGAATAACATGAATAACGTATGAACCTTACTTTACGGTGAGGCCAAACTCTAAATGCAAAACACTGAAGGTATAGGGACGGAACGAGATTTATGGAGCGGGTACGCTGCATCACAGCAAAGGCGGTGTTCTGAAAGGCAGACATCTGGAAACATCATATGAGCAGGAAAATGGGGAAGGACTGGAAATGCAATGGGAAATGGACAGTATTAAAAAAATGGAGGGAGCAAAGACAATGACTCATACATGAGCAGAGTCATGTGCTTAATTTCCTTAAGCAACTGGGAGGGATAAGAGGGGAGGGGGTGGGGTGCATTGGAGCCTGTTAAGATGAGTGTATCTCGGTCTCACTCAGCACCGCAGTCACTTGCACTAGACATGAGAAGCAAAAAAGATTCTGTACTTTAAGTAGTCACAGTTAATCATGGGTCAACCTAATTTTTTTTTTTTTTTTTGGGGGGGGGGGTGTGGGTGGTGGGGCAAAAGAGGGGGGGGGGGGGGGGGGGGGGGGTGGTGATGGTAATGACTCTTGGGGGAGGGGTGGCTAAAACAACAGAAGAAACTGCAGGGAAAGACTGTGTGAGCAATCAGGAGAAAGTAAGAAATGACCTAAAGTCAACAGATGGCAAAGATGGGGAGGAGGGGAAGGAGAGGGAAGAGAGACCAGCTTGCAGGAGGTAGAGGGGAGATGGGAGCAGCCCTGCAATAATTAAATCTGAAAGGAAGCGCAGGATGAGAGGCTCAGTTACCTCCAGGTTTCTCCTTCACTCAGCAGAAGTATCCCACTGTACACATGAACCCTGATACACCTCTCCAAAAAAAAAAAAAAAGAAGAAATACAGGTAGGGTAAGGGTGTGTATGTGTGTGTGTAATTGTTTGGTGTGTGTGTGTGTGTGTGTGTGTTTTTGTTTAGTGTGTGTGTGTGTGTGTGTAATTGTTTAGTGTGTGTGTGTGTGTGTGTGGGATGTCTAATTTGGTCACAAGACTCATGTCTATTCCTATCGCGCCTTGGGACCGCTGCTCTTCTGATGAGACGAAGGAAAATAGGAACTACATTTCACTACTCTGAGAGTCATCCTACCTAACTGCAAAGCAGGGCACTCCATACACTCAAGAGGATGTGAATCCACTTCTTCCACAAGACACTTATGTGCTAAGCCTCCAAACAGTTGGCCAGATGATCTAAAGTTTTTTTTCCCCCCTCAGTATACCTCACATCCTTCTGACTTTCCATAGTAAACCTACACGTGCTTCTTTGAGGGCAAGCTGGCTGGAATCACTGGGTTTTTGGTGGCTGCTTTGACACTTCTGGCATGAAGATAATCGTAACGCAGCATCGGCTGCTGAATCACATACTACATAATGAACCCGCTGAACACAATTGTGACTTGGATCCACCAATTTATTTCAAATCTGATAAAAGAGAATTAACATTTGTATGTAATTATTTACCGCACCGCATAATTGCCCATAATGATTAATCTACATTATCCTTTCATTCCATCATCATTCCAGTGAAGCTAGAGATTGGTATTGGATTTTTGGAACCAATGCTGATGCCCATACTTTGAAGAACGTTGTGGCCGCTGGCCCTGTTTTTACATTTAAGGATATTACACTTCACTATAAAAGGTAGTTAAACCTGCACAAAGATGGTGCCTGTGGGGAAAACTAAGTACAATTAGCCAGACCTATACATCATCTCAAACACTTTTTTGTACCGAGTAGTAACTATTTTCATTACTGATTGCTCTGCACATTAAATTGCTGATTCTTTTTGGAGAAATGATACACAATAACTAAAAATATTACATTTTCTATTGCTCCAGGTGGCATGTTCTGTTTCCCAACTTCCAATTTACTAAGTGTATCAATAGAAAAACAAAAACATCAATAAATATATATGCACCTATCAACCAGTCAGGAACTGGAATTGGCTGATTTACAGTGTTCCTGGCTTTGACCGATGACTCACCCAGTCAGCCTCACATGTCTGATTACAAGCCGGTCTGTTTTATGCATGCACGACACACACAAACGCGCACACAAACAGGGGCACAGGCAACTGGTCACACGCACACTCACAGCCACACACCAAAATGTCATTACCGTGGAAGCTCCTTACTATGAGTGAAGGCACAAAGTTTGCCAAAATAAACCGTGGGCCCTCTTACGGTTCACTCCGGCGATAATGATTAGGAATTAATCAGACACATAAATCACCCTCACTCAGCAGAACATGGACATTTTAGAGAAACTAACAAAGGGAAAGTGGCCAAAGCTAAAGCTATCCAGAGCTCAGAGCCAGCCTCGGTCGAAGCAGTTAGGAGGAAAATTACAAAGACAAGTGAAAAAGGAGAAAAGGGTTAACAGCCTCTTATCTAGTGAAGCTATGAACATACTGGAAAATTATGTAAGTACCTGACATTTGTGTTTTATTTTACGAATCTGTTTCCCTTGTTTTTTGGGGGGATTTTGTGCACTAAGGTAACATTTGTCAGGTAAAGATAGAATAGAACTGAATATAACTTTATTGATCCCGTGCAGGAAAGGTGGATGTACAGCAACTCATTTTCAGTTAATTATTTTCACCTCCTTCCAGAAGCAGAGCACTTTATTTTTAGTTATTTAACTTACTTGGGAGGAAAATTGTAACGCATAATAATTTCTTTTATTATGAAAATATCATCTTGGATTGAAGAAAAGTTGATTTTTGCTTGTACAATTCAGCAAAGAAAAGTGGGCCAAAACTCCTCCCCAGTGATATGAAAGACTCATTGCCAGTTATTACAAATGCCTGATTGCAGTTCTTGCTGCCAAGTGTGGCACAACCATTTATTAGATCTAGGGGGCAATTACTTTTTCACACAGGGCCAGGTAGGTTTGGATGACTTTTCTCTCCTTTAAAAAATGAAATCATCATTTAAAAACTGCCTTTTGCATTCACTCTGGGTTATCTTTGTCTAGTAACAATGATCTGAAACATGTGCATGTGACAAATATGCAAAAAACTAAGAAATAAATAAGGGTGCAAATACTTTTTCATTATACTGCACACATTGTCAATTATAGAAAACTGGAATTAGACAAGAAATTTTCAGTCAATTTTTGTGCAATTCTCAAATACTGAGACTGGTGCCCAACTTTGAAATAAGTATGAATTGAGATACTGTAAAATAACCTGGCTGACGTTAATATAAGGATAAGTACACTTTAGTACATCAAGCCAAGTCTCAAAACACTGCAGGTCTTAAACAAGAATCAGTCGAGAGATTTCTCCTTGCAATTTATCACAGAAAATCAGGGGCCCAAAAACTAAACAAATATTCTCCACCAGCTGCAAGAGAACATTTTTCTTGCTGACATTTTCATACTATTTCAGTGCAGGGGCTGAGATGAAAGTACAGCAGGGTGATCCACCTACATTAACGTCCTAGTCAAGTCATTTGTCCTCAGTGCTGTCGCCCCAGGCAGGACCTTATTAGGTTAGCGAGAGCCCCAGTTCCTACGCAGAGTGACAACAAAACACGGGCCACGCAGCAGCAGGCCAGATGGATATTGAAGCCGACAAGCTACTCTCAACAATTCCCAAAATCTGACTGGAGCTGAAGATGCAGAGTGTTGTTATGAATCCTCTGTCACCCTGAAAAATGCCGGACTTCCCCCGGTGCTGCACTGGAATGCAATATAGACTGATTGTGTGTTGTTCAGTTGGCGGAGTGAGCAGCACACTCATTTAAAATTAGAGAAGGGTAATGGCAGCGGCAGGAAATCAGTAGCTAATTTCTCTGAACTCATATTGCTGAAAGCACTCAGCTTCTTTTTTTTTTTTTATTCCTTCCTTCCACTGGCTTTATTTGCCCTCGTTAGCTGAGCATTCAGTCATTCACTGCTTGCTGCACCGATTTATAAATGCACCGCTGCTCTGCTAAAACTTTGCAGATTTGACTCAACAGAGCACTTCCTCCCCTCCACTGCGATGACATCAGAGCCTAATGAGAAAAACAGCAGTGTCAATAGCCAAACGGGAAAGCTCCCATTATTAGGCCGCAGTGGTGCAAATGACTTTCTCTCTACTGCAACCACACCCGTTATGCTGGCTTCAAAGGTCAAAGTTCAACTCTTGCCATGTCATCAGGAATAAAGACTTTTTGTTTTTAAATCAAGAATGGAAAAAAAAAAAAAAAACTAAGGAAAGGAGACAGCGCGCTTTACAAGAGCCAGGGTACCAGACGCTGTAATATTTTCCAGTATTTACCCTCCTCTGAAGATTAGCTTTGCAGACGGCCTTCTCTGTAATTTTATAGAGGTTTCTTGGAAAGTCAAGCGTTCCTATTTAAGAAACAGGAAAACTGAACGTCACCCAACCCAATTTGTTTCTAGAACCTTAATAGTGTCAGCGGGTTAGAGGAATAAAAACATCACAGTGTTTTACATACACATACTGGGACTGGGTGAATGTATGACCCCCCCCCCCCCCCCCAAAAAAAAAAAGGTCAACCTTAAATTGACACCTAGTGGAGATTTTGGAGTAATGAAACACAAATTTCTAGATGCATTTGCTGCCTTTTACCATTTTTTTAAACCGTCACCATTTGCTGATTAATCTTTATATCCTGTAAAATATCAGAAAATAATGAGGTTTTCATCACATTTTATATCTTCAAATGTTTAAACAGCACGTATTTAATGTAAAAAGACAGAAAAGTGGTGAAAATGCACTTAAAATGTGTTTGCTTATGAAATTGCAGAGGACCGCTTAAGCTTTTTCTTATTTTCTGACACATGTATACATGTTACAGAGATGGGCGACCCTGTTAAACACTCAAAATTTTGAATAATGAAGCTCAGGCTTCAGAATGCTGGAGAGGAGCCAAACCAGCTCGTTCCAGAGGATGAACTGAAGGGTTGCACAAAGGCCCAGTACAACACCAGCAGACATATTCACTCCCTACATAAAAATATAAAGTTAGTATCTTATGACTTGTCTGTGTAGCTTCTCGATCATCCAGGCCATGGTAGTCTCTGGACTATCTTATGACTTGTTTTCTATTAACCCATTAATACACTAAAAGCAGCTCAAAACAAATGACTGCACTATGAAAGCTTCATCTGTGTGACGGCATCCCATAAAATCCTGTGCCTTAAATAAGGATCTCAGAGATCAGTGCGGTTATAATGCCCCCTCCAGTTTGAGATGTGATCCCATTAGCTGGAAACAAAGCCTCTTTACTGCCAGTGATAGGGCAAATCTGCTCCTGCACCATCAGGGGCGGGGGGGATCTCCTACTCTAATTTCCGGACTGTCCAGCCAGTTCACGTTCAATACGTTTTAGGGGCTGAAGCTATCGATCTGTGCTCCTCTCTCCTACGCAAACACATACGCTCTCTTCCCTCCACATCTGTTTTTAAGTGCATTACATTTCTAGCCCTGTCTGTCAGCACTCCCTCGACTGACAGCAGGACCACGTTAAAGCCAGCCATTTAGTTTTCCAAACTGGAGCAAACAAGCCACTTCACCTCCATTACTGGAGCTTTCAGCGACGGAGAAATAGCTTTCTGTCTTCCACTGGAGTACTTCACCCTACATAATCCACTTTAATGATATCCAGAGCATCTTCGGGCCCTCATGTGACGCTCTATTAATAACGATATTTGCCCATTTTTGGATCAATGAAGGGAGGGGAAAAAACTGCAAATTGATTTTGCTGACTCTGAAAGAAAAGACATTACTCCAAAACACTGTGGCAGTAATGTTCATAAAAGGGGTGTTAGGCTCCAGCCAATTAGACTGATTACATTTGGACTGATTCCTGCTCAGTAAAAGTGGACATCTTTGTTTACCTTAGGCACCCTGCAGTCTGGCCTCCCCCTCCTCAAAGATCACACAGTCAAGAGACGGGCACCAACTTCCATTGTAAAGTAAATGGTGCCAACACTTATGCCACATAGGAATAATTTTGTTCCTTTTTGGTGTCATAAAAGGTCAGGTTTGTTTACTTTCTTAGCCCTCAGCTGGGGCTGTCTGTGTTTTCATAAACCAGAAGATGTTCTTTGGAGAGCTTTTAAAGTAACTCGCCAGTTAACAATGAACCGGGGTAATAATACAAACTGGATCCTGCTATTCCTCTTTAAAGTAACTATCTGAGCTTCTCTGTAGCAGCTTTAACAGCCCAGTTAACACCATGAGCTACTTTGTTACTAATGCAGCTCCATCTCCAAACAGCATGTACAGTCATCTACAGCTGTGGTGGCATTTCCTGCACAGCTGGCAATGGACTGAGGAGACACAGGCCTGTATGCTGGGCCCTGTGCTACAGTGTAAACTATCTGCAGCTATCACTCTCCTCACACATGTAACCACAACAGAAACATTGGTAAATCGTGAGATTAAAATATCAGCATACGTCAGATTATTAAGAGAACCCTTGCCTAGCACCACGCTTGTGTTTAGTCGTGTTTGCGTTACTGTATTTGGACAAAAGATTCCCCTCTGTACCTGACCAACCTCGCCCATTCCTCCTGAGCCGTCGATGCGGGGACGCTTGCACTCCGCCCCGGCCGAGTCCACCAGAGCCGCCGCTGTCTGTCCGTCGGGCTCCGGGTCTCCTCGCTTCATGCCCCGAACAGCTGCAGGAGCGCCACCGGGGTTGGGATGCACCCCGGCCATGGTGTCCAGCTCTCTATCCCGGTCTATGAGACCCCGGGACACAGGCAGCATAATGGATGCAACGTCGGTCGACATTAACATTTAAAAATCTTCTTTTGTTTCCTCTCTTCAGCTAAACGGGGGCTAAAATAACCTAATCTTGTGCAGCTCAGTGCTTAAATCGTCGGGGGATTAAAACCGTCTTTTAATGTTGCAAGTAGTCTTCAATGGATTACTATAATGATGATGATGATGATTTTTTTCCTCTTTTTTTTTTACTGGGCCTTTGTATGATCCCCCAGTGAGTTGATGTATCTGGAAATGTTTTTGGCCGCCTGGCTTAAAATTTTCACTTTAAAAAAAAAAAGAAAGGAAATATCTGACAAGCACCGTTTTCCTCTTATTTCATAACACAGTCCCCTCCAATACGAGCAGTTTTGTCAGGATAATTTGCAGCTATGAAGCCCCTGTCTGCTGACCGTGTATTTATTTACTGCGGGGCTGCCTAAGAGGCCTACGTTATTTCAGATCATAACAAACCAATTAAACAAACACCGATCAAAACAATGGCTCCTGAGCTTAGCCTACCGCCTAGTTTCCATTTGCTCCCCCCTTTTTTTTCCCCCTGTAGGAGAGCCGTGTGTTTTTAAGAGCACAACATCAATACCCTACCGCAACCTCAAGAAGAAAAAACCCTCAACATGTCTTCCCTGTCGCCTTTTTCCTCCCTATTAGCCACAGACTTTTACCACAGAGCAGAGGTTCACTGAAAGTCAATCCTCCTCAGCAGCTCTCTCTTCTCATGTTAGTCCGCAAGTCTGCGCTTAAAGAAAAGACGGCTTCTTCCCTCCCAAAAAAAAAAACAAAAAAACAACCAACCAACCAAAGGACGGACGGACGGACGCCGGGGCTGCAGTGTTTCCTTGTCCCTCTCGCTCGCTCGCTCGCTTATTTTCTTTCCGCTCTCCGTTTTCCCGGTGTGTTCGTGTAGCGTGTGTTACAGAAAGGAAACTGTCCTCCCTCCTCCTCCTCCTACTCTCTTGGTGTAGTCATTCCCCTCCTCCTATCTTCCGCTCTGCCTTTGAACGCTCAGCCATGCAGCCTACAAATACACGCAGTGTGCCGCAGTGCTTCCATACATTTCACCGAGGGGAGGTGTGTGAATGTATGTGTATGTGGGAAAAGGGGGGGGGGGGTCTTCAGGCCCAGAGAGCCTGCCATGCTCTACAATACCCCCCCCCCTTTTCCTCTGTACATTTTGTGCGCACTTCTTCAAAATAAAAGTTTGATATCCGTCCCCGCTGTTTCATGCTGGCCGCACTACATGGCTGAATATTAAAGGGGTGGGCTGCGCTGGAAGATTTCATGCCTAACTCATTACACAACCAATACGCAGGCCAAGGTCTTCTCACAAGCCCAGCTGTGAGTCATGCAGCATGGAGTACCTTATGTTCCTCTGGCATTTTTATTGCTTGGATGACACCCAGTGGTCAAAGGGTACCATGGGAAGCAAACACGTCAAAGGGAACTGTTGTAGTCATTTAAAAGACAAACAAGAGCAGACTTGCGGAGCTTTCCACGTGTTGGTTCGGCACAAAGCTTGACTCGTTTGACCTGAATATTCCCCAGTTTGATTCATTTAGGGGAAAAAAAACGAACACCCTTTTCCAGGTGCCATGGCTCCTCCTTGTTCCCACTGCAGACGTTCTTGTTTTCCCCTACTCTGATATCTGGATACTTTGGGATATGCATATGGTTTATAATTATGGTTATGTGCAGGACTTTAGTTAAGGAGCAGTGATTTCTGCACAATTAAGTGCAAAGGTTTTTACA
The DNA here is from genome assembly GCA_015106715.1 of Bujurquina vittata. Classification (NCBI taxonomy): domain Eukaryota; kingdom Metazoa; phylum Chordata; class Actinopteri; order Cichliformes; family Cichlidae; genus Bujurquina; species Bujurquina vittata. The sequence continues at coordinate 7,667 of VUQK01037283.1, read as the reverse complement.
TTTTAACTATTAAAAATGACAATTAGTGAGCTTAAGGGGTGTTTTTTTTTTAAGCTTGCAAATTCCAGTCTTTATGCTCAACAGTTGTTTACATGTGGATTTCAGGATTCTTAGTTTCTCAGACTGCCATGTGCGCCACAAAAAAAATCTGAAGTTTAATATTAACCAAAATGGACTGATGCCCCAAAATACAAGTTTACTGCAAGAATGCCCATTCAGGTGATTTGGCAAGAGGGAAATGGACTGGTTCTTACAGCGCTATTCTACTCTGAGCACTCATAGCACTTTCTACAAAACATCTTCATATGAATAATATCCAAACTGCACAGTGGAGGCTGAGACCATCATTTTTGTCCCTCTCAGATGCAGCGTCCACACTGATGTTTCTACCTCGTTTTTCTTGCATGGCCTCCAGTTATCGTGCGCAAACATGCATAGAAACCTACTGTGTTCCACAAAGTTTAACAAAGCAAGCCAAGTGCAGTTGGGTTCAATCTACTCCACAATGATAACATGTCCATGCAAACAATGCCGCCTCCCACCTTTTGATGTAGTGCCACTTCCTCCTGTAAAAACTAATGACTGCCAGCTCAAGAACAAAAAAAAAAAAAAAAAAAAAAAAAAAAAAAAAAAAAAAAAAAAAAAAAAAAAAAAAAAAAAAAAAAAAAAAAAAAAAAAAAAAACACCACAAAAAAAAAAAAAAAAAAAAAAAAAAAAAAAAAAACACCAACGCCCTGCATGTTACTCAAGAGCTTTTATTGGTGGTTAAATGAGTGATAGCTGAGGCCTGAAAAAGGAAAAAAGGCAAGAAATTGTTAGGAAATCAAACTCAAGCACATAAATGAGGCACAAGCACAGCTGCGTTACTGGTCAGACATCTCAACTAATTTCAAGCATTTACTATGTTGTAACTGAAAAACAGGAAATGGATCAGTCTGAATTAATAATTCAAAACTTTCCTCATTACTAAAACATTTCCCTGCTGTCATATGGAACTGTAGCTACTACTGGCTCTCAGGCTGTTTTGAGAGGAGGCTTGTAAAGGAGTTCATTCATGGCTGTTTTGTTGCGATCTGTCAGAGCTCGCTAGGGCGCACTGGGTGATCTGAGGACAGAGACCTAATTATCCTCACCGTCACTGGCCAAAGCATCCTTCAACACAAGGACCATCACGTGGCGAGCAGATTTCAGTTGAACACATGAAGTAGATCTGAGAGGGAGGAAAAGTAGAGCAGGATTTAATGTTGTGTCCAGTCTCCAGAGTGTGCAGTGTAATATTACAAACAGCTGCTGGCAATTGAGATGGGGCCAGAATTTGCAGTTTACAAAATGGCTCCTCCACATCTCATTAGGAATGCTGTCTAAGAGATTTAGAGATCTAGCCACAAATGGTCTTCTGACAATATGTTTCCACTAAATGAGAAGGTAACTCGTCTGAGGAGGCAGTCTGCAAAAACAATTTCACATTTGAGCAAAATTAAGACAGGAAGTGTGAAAATAGTACTGTGAAAAAGTCCTGAGCAAGACAGACTCTTAATGTTCAGAGTGGTCTCAGACAGGCTTTGGCTGCTTTTTCAGTCCAGTCCTACCTGACCATTTTCAGAGAAAGGTTTGTGTTTGTTAAGCTGCTTAACGCTGATCTATGAATGTTTTAAGCACAAGAGAGGCACCTAACTCGAGGGATGAACCAATGTTGTGCCTACACATAACAGACAACTTAGCACAGAACCTATTTTAATTTGGATTTTTAGGCACTGCCACAAAACAGTTTGATTCAAACAGTCAGTGTATCTGGAGAAGGTTAGAGGTCTGTACTACAAAGCAAGATTGTGTCTCATCCAGGTAACGCCGCGATTACCCCTGGGTTAACTTAAGTTGATAACCAGATTCATGTGATCAGTTGTGCTGATTGCCAATGTTAGGGTAAATGAACCCAGATAATGGAAAGATGCTCTGGATAAGCGGACCTTGCTTTGTTAGCACAGAGCTCAGGAAGGAGGTCCAACGATGTGTGTCTACAGCCTTCTGTAAAGCACAGTGAAGGCTCTGTCATGGGTTTGGGCTGCATTTCGACCAGTAATGTTTGATCTTCATCACTGAAGCAGTGAGGGATCATCTTGACAGAATGTAACAAAAAGGCTGCCAACATTTAAATAGGAGTTTTGAATGTCCTTCAAGAAGTTTGGAGAACCATTTCTGAAGAAATTACAAGAAAGCTTATGTAACAGTTCAGGCTGTGTTGAAGATTAAAAGTGTCTAAATACTAACTTTCAAGCTCATTCGAATTGTACAGACTTTCTGCTGTATATACTGTATGCACATGTTTCAGTAAATCACTGCATCCATTTTTTTTAGCAAATTACAAATTAGAGGTGGCTCAAGACTTTTGAACACTGCTGTAGATGTTCACTCTAAACTTCTGTTATGACTGTGGCACAGTTAGCCCCATCGCCACTGTGTTGGTGTACAAAGTTTGTGTCACTGTCTAAAAACATATGGACCTAACTGTATATGAGAAGTTAGAGCTTAAATAATATCTTAGATCTTAAATAAGAGTGTAGACCAAAAACAGACTGCACATCAAGTACAACCATTGTGATGTCACCTATTAGGTTATGGCCAACTATTTTGACATCTTATTTCAAGTTTGGGATTTTAACGTGAAGGTCTGTGAGCGAGCCATTTACACATTTTTCAATTCATTCAAGGAAAGGGAGAAACTCCTTTCAGTACCTGCAAAATTTTAAATGGTCATATCCCAACAAGCACTATTCTAGGCTAATGAAAGTATTGACTTGTCTAGAGCAGCACCACACCATTATGTGCAGAACTCAGAGGCTGTGTTTCTTCTTACCTCTTCATCCGGGTCCTTAAACTCACCATCATGAAGGAACTGAAAAGTTCTGATGGTGAAGCGACGGGTCTGAGCATCAGGAGAGAGCGGCTGAGGATGAGACAGAATTGCCTGTGGTGGGACAGGGTCCAAAGGGTTGGGACATCTGCGGAACAATGGAGAGTCAAATGTCATAACAAGAGATTATACTTATTGTATTAAAAAAAATAGTCACAAGAACATCTTCATTTTTGACACTCCTACAGACCTCTCCTCCTCCGCTGAGCACAGTTTTGTGTTCTCCCCCCCGTGTTCTTTTCACATTTTTCAACATACCCATTGTACAGCAGCACCCACACAGCTTTTCCAGAGCGGGGGTAGGCCACACAGAAGTGCACCAGCAGAACTAAAGTAGGATCTGGAGAGTTGAGGAGCCGCACTTCCAGATTGAGAGGCTTCCCCAGCATCATCTTCAAGGGCTGGTGATACTGTGGGTAGTAGCTTTTGTACTGGTCATCTGCCGTGTAGGTGTATAGGAACAGCATTTCACTTTCATAAGCAGGCAAAAGATCTCAAAGCTGAGATGGATACATTTTAAAAAGATATTTATAAAGTATGGTGCCTAAATACTGAATTGTATCAGTTATTCAAATATTCCCTCTCCTCTCAACCAGCACAAATTTGTTTATTAGATTTTACTTTTCAATCGGTGTTGAGATGAATACCACTTACCTTCGGCAATCCTTAGCTGGACTCCAAATGCCCCATGGGACTGAATTTCAGGACCGAGGGTGGGAGTTTTAACCATGTAGCTCACAGTCAGAACTGTTCCTGGCATGTACCTGCACTCCACCAGCAGCCTGAGAACAATGGAGTCATGATAAACATCTACACAGTTTAATTATTCATTTATTGTCATTTCTGCACCATCGCTGGTGGATGAATAACATACGGCAGACTGTAAATCATGGAGCCATTCACTCCATCCTTCAGTGTGACTAATGAGCTTGGGCCGAACGTATAATGGCAGCAAACTGTCTCCCTAACATGGCAGAAGCTTCCCGTTTCTATTGTGGACAACTTAAAGAGGCTGAGCAGCTGTTGTGGATTTGTAACGGGGGGGGTGTGGGGCTAGGTCACACTGTTAGAGTTACAGCCAATGTTTAAGTTTTTGTGGAACAGACGGCGGTCTAGGGTATGACAACAGCTCGACTTTTTCCTTCAAAAACAGGCGATCCTACAATAGGCAAAAACATGCTGACCTGACTGGAGAATCTCGTGTGATGGTGCCGTAGTTGAGGCTGATTGTCTTAACCATGTTGATGACTTCTACCATGTAGACAACAGTTTTCCCCAACATCTGTTTGCACAGGTGGAAAAAGGATTTTTTTTTTAATGCAGATTAAAATATTTTGAGTGTGGGAATATAACTGGACTTACTGCATACTTTTTTGATTATCTCTATAATTAGTTATTTAAAAAAAAAAAGAAATCAGCACTCCAGTAACTGCATGAAAAATTACTTACATTAAATATTTTAAGTTAATGTTTGCACTCATTAAATCTCACCACTCTGCGTGTCCCACAGCCATCCATCGGGATCTTAAACAAAGCGTAGTCAGAAGTCACTTTCTGGGGTTTGCAGGTGGAGTTGTTGGCAGCCACAAGCAGGGCAGGGGAAAGGGGGGGCTCAGTGATGGAGGCGGGCACAGAGAAGACAAAGTGCCGGTCAATAGTGCACTCTGGAGGGGGGTACAAACACAGACACAGATACACATGCAGTTATGTAAACGTCAGATGAACCAAAGGTCAGAAATCTCAGGAGGCAATTGATAATGAGACCCAAGGTATCTTATACCCTTTTCACATTTTGTGTCACTGCCAGCTTGAATCATGCTGTGCTGGCCCTGAATATGCCTCTTCACACATCCAGTAGCTGTAGTGCTTATATTTCTGTACACCCCCAAAAAAAAAAAAAACTCCAAAAGGACCCCCCCGGGGGGGGGGGGAAAGACAACGGGGCCGCGGGGCGGCG
>VUQK01037237.1:25090-44152 GCA_015106715.1 Bujurquina vittata | reverse complement strand
CCCGAGTCCTGTGCCACTTGGTCTGTGAGTCTATAGGTAATATTTTAATTTATTGGGGCATTATATGAGGCGCATACTACCTGTGAAAGAAAAAGAAAATAGGTGAACGTTCTTTTATACATACCAGCTAGCATTAGCAGCTAACACTCAAACTAGTCATTGACTCATTTACATTAAAGCAGCCTCTATTATATTTAAATCAATTAATAGGAAATAAGCAAGTTCTTTGCGGGCTTAGTTAATCATTAATTGTCAGATGGCGAGTTGATAAAACTCTGCTGGTTGCACAAAGCTAGCTAATAGGCAATCTTTTTTCGATTAACACCGTACAAATGTACGAGTAGAAACTGACATATCGCACAGGTAGGCTGCTTAGTTTAATTGTGTACAATTAATGAAATAAGGTAAACTCCCAAAATACGCAAGAGTTAGGCTTTTATTCGAATCTCGCCTTACATGCAGTGGCTCATCTTTATGCATAAATAGTCTTTGGCAGAAGGAAACCACAACTGAGCTACACCGGCGGGGAAAAACCAAGACGCTGCAGTAGGCGTGTCTCTGTCACTTTTATAACGTCTTTCAGGAAGTAGACATTTTTTTTCTCTTGTTGTAACTTTCTTTTACGTCTGATAGAAACACGTTGATGGTGAGCTTTGGCTAGGAGCGGTCATGTCGGACTCTTTGGACCGGTCCACGAAGATCAACTTGTTGAAGGAGCCAGTTGTAAAGAGGCTGTGTGAGGTGCTGGACAAATCCAGCACTAAAGGATGGAGAAAACTTGGGGAGATTGTCGGCAGTGATAGACGGTTCAAAGTCAGGTGGGCTGAAAATGACCATTATTACTTTAAATGACCATAAAGGCGTGCGTGCGTACACTTAATCGCGGGTTTATTTACTGAAATTAGAGGCTAAATGCAACATTAAAAGCTGCTATTAACATGTATTATAGTTATACTGTTCAGTTTTGTCGGTATTGGGCTGCCTGGTATAAAATAGGTTGTAGTTGAGATGGATCTTGTGTGTTTACAGTACCAGTTAAAAGTCTGGACCCACTCACCCAGTCATGTACAACTAGCCTATATGGAGATTTTCGGGCATAAATAAATAAATATGGAACTCCAAGACATTAAATTCAAGAAACCCCAGTTCAGAGGTTAAAGTAGACTTATATTTGTTTTTCATTATAGTGTCTTCCAGGTAAATTCCATTTAATGGCATCATCAATCAAAAGTGAAGGGTCCGGTCTTTGTTTATATGCAGTTTTATTAAAAAATGATGGAGACTAATATTTGTTTTCTTGTCCAAGCTGTCACCATGCAGCTGTGACATTATCATATTATAGCATAGCTGCATAATATCATTATTACACTGTGTGTTTGGAGTCCAGATGTTCCTAGTACAGTGTCAATGTCTAACTGTAGCATCAGATATGCATTATTTATACCAAAGACAACATATCTCAAATAAAGAAATATATCACAAACTGAATTAGCTCAAAATGGTATAAATTGCACAAAAGGAAGAGCTGAGTTAAATTAAAAACAGCAAACATATGAAAAATTAATAATGTAACTAATAAAAATGTAACAATTAAATGCAGCCTTTGTGGTATGGGGCAGGGAAGATTTTGTGTATCGGTCAGATGTTTCACAAAGTGTTTCGCTGCCTGTGCACTGAGTGGTGCAGAGAGTGGTGAGGATGATCATTTATTTATCTTTTAAATTTCTGCAAATTTATTTCCTCCATTTGTCTAAAAGCTTCCGAAAACCCACGTTTTCATGTGTGTGTCAACATACACTGACAATAAAGTTGAGTTTAACTGTAATATGATGTGTAATACGAAATGCTGACAATCACCTGCATCCCTCTCCAGCTCAGACGACATGGAGATGTGCTCTCTGAAGGTGCTGGAGCTGGAGGGCAGCCCGAGCCTCATGCTGCTGAGGCTGATGGGAGAGCGAGGCTGCACCACGGGTCATCTGATGGACTACCTCCAAACTTTAGGCAACTCAGAGGCTCTGCAGTGCCTGAAACCACCAGGTAGAGTAAAGCTGCTGCAAGCCTGTTAAGTTGTCAAATATCCCAGATGATCTTCATTTTCTGCATTCTTTTTTTATCTGAAGCTCTGGATTTGATATGCTGTTTGAATGAAGCTTACCGTTCATTGCCAGTCAAGTATTAAGTTAATGCAGCACTACAGGACAACATAATAGGCAGGCTTCAACCAGTGTAGCTTTTAAAAGAGGAAACATTTAATTGTGCCATTATTACACATCTATATTATTCCTAGTTTAATAAGTAAAGTGAAACTATAGTTTAAACACAAAACTGCTCAAACAAAGTGCTGCTGCAGGCAAACCATTTAAATTCAATGGAAATTCACAGTAAACATCTCTTACATGTACAGCCCTCCAGATCCTCATTCAGCCTCAGTCTGTATCCATTATTTGTGGCCACAATCTGCGGCTCAGCTGCCACGGCGTGGGCAAATCTCCTGTACAGTATCAGTGGTTCAAATCTAAGGAAGAGGTGAGCTCCTCTGATACACACACAAACACAGACACACAAAATGACTTTAAATTAAAATATTTGTTTTAAGACCTTTTTAGGTGTTTTTGCACGCGCACTGCAGTCATAAATTTACTAGAAATTCCTCCCACAGTCCAGAGACATGCAGTTACTGGAGTTAGGTTGGTTAGTGGTGAATGAATGGTTGTCTGTTGTTCTGTGTTAGCCCTGCGACAGGCTGGTGACCTATATAGGGTATACCCTGCCTCTCGGTCTATCTGAGATCACAAAATATTCAATATAGCCCAGTCAGACATTAAATGATATTTAACCTGCCAGCTTACCAGTCTACTGTACATGGACCTGGAGAAAGCATTTGATTGGGGCATCCTGTGGGGGATGCTGGCCCATTGTTATGGGCCATTCAGTCCCTGTACAACTGCAGCAAGAGCTGGGTTTGCATTGCAGGTAATAAGTCGGACTAGTTTCTGGTGGGTGTTGGACAGATTCTGTTCATAATTTTTTACCATACCGTACCATACCATACCATACCATACCATACCATACCATACCATACCACTGTATGTAGAGCACTTTAAAGAAAACAACAACGGGGCTGACCAAAGTGCTGGAACAATTAAAAGCATCTGATCTGCTGACCTATGAGAGCGGGATGGGACGTATGGGTGCAGCAGTTCAGACACATACAGTGGGGCATGACCATTTAGAGACTTAAAAAAAAATAAAAGAATTTAAAAATTGATTTGTAAATGAACTGGAAGCCAGTGAAGGGAACCTAAAATTGGAGTGATGTGCTCCTGCTTGCTTGCACCAGATAAAAATTAGCAGGAGTGTTTTGCACCAGCTGCAGGCGAGCAATGGAGGCCTGGCTAATTCCAATCAAAAGTGTATTACAATAATCAAGATGAGACGTTATAAAAGCATGCATTACCGGTTCAAGATTATGTTTGAAAAGACCATGGACAAAATTCTTCGTATAGCCAAGTGGAAGGTTTCGCCTTGGTGGCCTCAGAATCTCATCTCTGCTTTTTGTGGATAATGTGGGACTGCTGGCTTCATCAGGTGGTGGCCTCCAGCTCACACTAGAGCAGCCAAGTGTGAAGCAGCAAGTATGAGAATTAGCATCTCCGACCTCTGGGTCAGGCAGGAGTTGTTGCTCCAAGCGGAGGAGTTTAAGTAGCTCGGGGTCTTGTTCATGAGTTAGGGGAGAAGGGCGGGAGATTGGCAGATGGATTGGGGCTGCAGCTGGGGTCCGTTGTGGTAGAGAGAGCTGAGTGTAAAAGCAAAGCTGTCGATTTACCGGTCGATCTACAGTCGACCTACAGTCCCACCCTCACCTATGGTCAGGAGCTTCAGATTGTCACTGAAAGAACGAGACCGCAGATATAAACGGCAGAAGTGAGCTTCCTCTGAAGGGTGGCTGGCCTCACTGTTAAAGTTAGGGCGGGAAGTGCAGCTATCTGGGAGGGGCTCAGATTAGAGCTGCTTCTCCTCCACATCGAAATGAGGCATCTGACTAGGATGCCTCCTAAGCGTCACTTGGGTGAAGTGTTCAGGGCATTTCCTACCAGCAGGAGGCCCCGGGGCAGACCCAGGACGCGTTGAAGAGATTATGTCCCTCGTGTGGCATGGGAACGCTTCAGGCTCGCCCTGGATGAGCTGGGAGAGAAGTCAGGGTTTCTCTGCTTAGGCTGCTGCCCCAGATATGAGGAAGAAAACAAGGTTAACTATTAACTGTGTATCACTGTCTCTGTAATGCATTTCCTAAAGCAATACTTCCTGGCAAAGGTCTATGAGCAAGTCAGAATTTTAAGCGGTGAGTCACAAACTTCAGCTGATGTCCCAAATTAACAAGTTTGGGTTTGAACTGATCTTAATCAGTACATATCCCAAATATAACACAATGCTTCGCATGACCTATTTGCACCTTATCCTTCGGTGTGACAAACTTTAAAGACTTTTTAAAGAAACATGGCACACTGTTATATAGCAAGGTGTTGCAAGGTGAGCACCTACCCACTGCGCCACTGTCACCCAAGTATAACACAATGCTTATTTACTAAAGTGTTGGAATTGTCTGACCTGTCCATGAGCTGGAGATTACCTCGTCTTCTGATAAATGTGATTTTTCAAACCTTAGGTTCCAAACAGCTTCTCCCCAGACTTGGTAATAAGTCCGGTCCAGCTGAAGGATACTGGCTTTTACATCTGCAGGGTCAACTGTGGGGATGCCTTTGAGTTCAGCCAGTGGGCCCAGGTGGACGTCCTGAACATCGACATGTGTTACGGTAAGATTGTGCATTCACAGCGTATACAAGGCCACAGACTGAGAAAAGAGGATCTGATTGGTGGACTTATTGAAAGGTGAATGTGAGGTGTTGTTCTGTGCAAAACCTATAGTAACAAGGCCAAAGCCAACAAAACAAGTAACATGATACTGGATGGCTGAGAGCGCATGAGACAGAGAGAGAGAGCGCTCAAATCCTCCAGGTAAGCTGGCCAGCAGCTCCCATTTGCATTGATTAACACTGCCTACCAGGAACATGCAATGTATCACAGAGCAACAAACGGGGGCAAACACACACCAGCTCTGGCCAAGGCAGGTGGGCTGTCACGAGCCTTTCCTGTCAGCTTTCTTCTGTAGAGATGTTTTTAATAAGACATATAGCAAAATGCTGCTAACACATAGAAGTTTCCTTAGTAGCATTTGCGAAAGCATTTGACATACTGAAGAAGTGATTGTTGTGGAAGTCGATGTGGTTAGCTGCTATGGTTATTGCTCTAAATGTGCTAAATGTGGATTTTGCACTGCGACTGGTTAGGCAATGATCTCTGTGTGCGTGGAGTTAAATACGGCACCATTCTTACATGGATGTTATCTGTGTTATAAGACCAAAAAAGCTCTGCTGAGTCAGTGCAGAGCAACAACGATAGACAGTTTAATGTTATATTGTTTGGATAGTACTCCTTATTGTAGTTACTTTGCATCACTATGCTGTAGCAAAGATGCATCTCCTCCATACTATTTTCCTTATCATTGGCCATCGTTTCATAAACCTTTAGTGTTCATCTCCAGAACCACACCTACTAGGACACGCCTTGAATATTTGGTGCTGGAGAAGTAGTTCAAGTGTGTAATTTAAGTCCTCAACAAAGGAACAGTGACTGTGCCAGTTCTGACCTGATACCCTGCAGTGTTTCAGCTTTCCACGCCAACACAGATAGCATCCTGCAACATTTAATACACATGCTGTTCAGATGTTTGTGTTATATGAGCTGGGAAGTTCTTCTTTCAGCCAGCCTGTGCATGGAATATGAAAATAACAAGGATGCTATGAAGAAGATGTGGTGTATTTTGTTGCTCAGCGCTAATAAACGCCACTCTAAAAGCTTTTGCCGTCGTATAATAGCTTTGCCCAATTTGGCTTAAGGTTAATAAATAACTTTCCAAACTAATCTAGGTTACAGTATGAGGGCAACAGCCAACAGTTACACCCTAATCCCATGTTATCAAATAAATACCATAAAATTGGCACAAAATATGTCATTTCACACAATTAATTAAGAGTTTATTTCTTCTTCTTTTCTCCAGTATTTCCATTGTCATGACTTTAGGAGGCATTCATGTACACAAATCCACAGAGATACTGTCATTAACTGCTCTTTGTCTGGACGGGCCTTATTAATTTCCCTTTTCTACTTATTTACCTTTTCCAGAGATGATAACAGCTGAACGAGGAAACTTTGAACAGATGAAGTATTATACAGTTGTGTTATTGTCTTCTTTCCTCACATCACCAGGTCAGAGTTATCACTCTTTAGATGGTCGGCTAAAGTTGGTGATCCAACCTCAATCCCAGCAGCTACATGTCGGGGAAGATTTGCTTCTGGAATGTGGAGCGGTGGGACGGCCGATCCCTCGATACCAGTGGCACAGAAATGGAGTCCCGATTCCCAATGCCACAAAGAGGAAACTCACGGTGAGGAGACGTGGAAAGAGATTTTTTTTTTTGGTTTATGACACATTAAAATTGCTGATTGCTACCACAACTGAAGGACAAATCATAAGAGTGTTACTGTGGACATTTCAGATTGCTCATGTGATGCAGGACCATCAAGGCAGGTATCGCTGTGAGATCAGCAGCAGCTCTGAGAGAATGTGGACCAATGAAGTTGATGTTGTGATAGGTATGTCACAGTTAAGGGCATTTTTTGTTACTCTAAAACCAGTTTCACTGTTATCATATCTGAACAATTATTTGCCTTTGTTCTTAACTGAAAGCACCAAGGATATCTGTCCAGATTTCAGGGGCAATGGAGTGCTCTGAAGGTAGAGTTGAAAGCATTGGTGCATGGTGTTTGAAATCGGGATTAGCTGCATGCGAATGTTAATCACAGCTTCATTCAGATTAGATGTGCATCATGAACCTGGATTATTGCCACACAAGTACTAATCAGCACAACGCTCACAGGGTTTGATCACATGCATGCTTTTTGATTTTGATTTTGCTGTCATTAATTGCACAAATCTTTAATGGGTGATATTTTATATCTGTGCTATTGTAAAAAAAAAAAAAAATCCAATAAAAAACTGAAACCAACAGTGAAGCGACTCTGCTGAGCCAAATCCAGTGATGGTGCTTCACCGTTTGTGTGACAGAGCTTTGTGTTGTGTGGAAAACGCACAGTTGTGGTGACGTGTCTGTTTGCTATAATGACTGTGCCACTACAGTTTATTCCAGTCACACACTCACCATCCTGTCACCGCTACAAATACGCACAAAGAAACAGTCGTTTGGGTTTTTTTAAAGGATCATTCTGGTGTTTTTTCCATCATTGTGGTTTTTGTGGTGACGTGGGCCAGACCAGTTTTGTACTTCAGTTGTATAGATTTAGGGGAACTATGAGTCGCACCAAGGCATCAAAACAAGTGTTTGCTCATTTATTTTTCTGGCCAGGCTGGAAGTAAACACAGAAATTTGTAAACACAGAAAACGACTTTCTTAATCAGATGTAGCAGGGGAAAAAAGGAGATATGAGAGTGACAGTCGTGTGATCGTCACTATAATTCATTCTCAATGTTCCCCTGAATCTCTATAGAGTTTGTAAATGGGACATAGAGCAGGTTAATGTGCAGCTGGAATAGTCCGCAGTGTCCTTGTGCCCAAAGAGAGGGTCAGAAAAGCTGAAATATACTGAAAGCAGCACACCTCAGTGTTGGTTTTGGTCTTTTTCATTCCTATTATTTTAATCATGAAAAGTACTGCAGTTACTTTTCATTTAACTAACTGGTTTTGTATGCTGAACCTATACTAATAGTAATGCATTATTATTTTTATTCCTAGATGACATTTATGCCATTGGAGGAGGTAAGAGGAACATGCAGCAATCAAATATTTTTCCTAAACAGCGCTTGTGCTTCATTTATTTTGTTTTTTGTTTTTAAATTTTAGGTTCCAATGAGTTTTTCCTAAACAATATTCCTGAACAACTTCATGGTGAGTGTCTTTAAACAGATTTCTTTATGCAGCGCTGATGCCTGATGCACAGTTCCTCTGTGTGATACGGTTATGTGTGATACTATGAAGATCAGTTCCCGTCTCAGCACTGATGCTAACATATAGATGTGAAACTTCCTTGTAGATGGTGTCAGTAGCCACATAGGAGGACAAAAACACTTTGCGGCATCATGCAATAAATACCAGAGAATAACACCCACAAAAAAAAGCCAATGTCACCATAAAAAGGAAAAGCTTCACAAAATCCTCGTGTATCTTATGATATCAAAGTTATAATAACATCACTGTGCGAGAAACACTTCCTTCCTGCCTCCATTTCTTAGTCATTTTGATTCTTATCACTGGTACCTGAATTTCTGGTTTATGCACGATCAGGCGTGTACGGCTGTGAATGTATATATGTTTCACTTCTCTACTGATGGACACGCATGTACATCCATGCAAAAAAATAAGCACGGCCATTGGAAATTGTTGTATTTTTCAACATAACAATGCAAAACAGTGCCAGCAGATAAAGGTGATGCACTCAAATGACAGAAAAAAGTACATTAAATGTTGTTGTTTGTCATTTAAATAATGTTAAAAAATAAGCAAAGCAGATGAGTTACATGGAAAAAAGAAGGAAAGCCTCTACATGAACACATCTTTAAGGTAATATCGTGTGCTTGGATGCCAGCACAGATGTTTTATAACTGGATTTGTCATTTTATTTTGCATTAGACTGTAGCACTTCCACCTTTAGTTATTTTCCACTTCCACTTCATTTTTCAGTTCTGAAGCAAAGGATATGATTAATTATTTGGATGTATTAGATTTAGCAGTCTGGTTTGTCTCCCTTTTACACGTTTGATCCCAGCAACTGACAAAGTGGCCTTGCTCATCGGCAATCTGTCGTACCAGAACCACCCGCAGCTTAAAGCTCCCATGGTGGATGTTTACGATCTCACTAACCTCCTGCGGCAGCTAAATTTCAAGGTGGTTTCGCTGCTGGACCTCACAGAGTCGGAGATGAGAAATGCCGTAGATGAGTTTCTGCTGCTGCTTCACAAAGGAGTCTATGGTATGTTTGTATTTGACTTACCTCTGGGTGCTGTTGGGTGTTGTTTCAGCCCGGGAAGGGGCACTGCCATTTTAATCTTTTAAATTAAATGTGTATATCATTATATAACAGGATCTGTGTTCATTAATATTAAACACGTCTTGTAACAGCAGCATACACTTTATACAATGTTTAGATAAAATAAGCATACATTAATTAAAGAATTACCTTTTAAAGATTCTTTAAAACTTTAAATGCTACCCCGGTTAAATAAACATTAAATCCCAGCATGAAAAAAAGCTGGCTCTAAACAGATGTTGTACTTTCACGCTACCTGACTGAAACACACTCCTTCCTCTTTAGGCCTGCTGTACTACGCTGGTCATGGTTATGAGAACTACGGAAACAGTTTCATGGTGCCGGTAGATGCTCCAAATCCGTACCGCTCAGCCAACTGTTTATGTGTGCAAAGCATCCTCAAACTGATGCAGGAAAAGGAGACGGGCCTCAATGTTTTTCTGCTGGACATGTGCAGGAAGAGGTGAGTGCCAGAGTCACTTTAAAAAATGCACACTTAACGCTGTCCTCTCATGAAGCATAAACCAATGCAAGCCCATTTGACCTCATTTGGTGCAAATGAAAGTGAGAGCAGATGCACTGGGAGGGAACAACAAGGCATCCTCCATAAATGGAATGTTGGGCAGCTGGTCGCTGCTCTCTCCTTAACCCTCCTCACTGATTTTTCTCTAGATTTGGTGTTTGTCACTTGATACTGCTTGAGGCATGTGATGGTGCTTACAGCCCATTCAAGTTGCACAGGTAATCCAGCTCCTCCAGGATGGCCCATCCATATGTGTCATCACAAGGTTTGCTGCATCTTTCAACTTGTGGAGGGGATACCAGATGATGCACTGTTACATGAGGAGACCTGGACAGGGCCATAGAATAGCGTCAGCAAAGCAGCAGGACCAGCATTTACTCCTTTGTGTGAGGAGAAACGGGAAACACTGCCAGAGGCTTACAAAAGGACTCCCAGCCTGCTACTCAAGCATATTCCTGACCAAACTGTCAGAATCAGACTCCATGAGGGTGGCATGAGGGCCTGGCATCCTTTAGTAGGACCTGTGCTCACTGCCCAACATCATGCAGCTTGATTGGCATTTGCCAGAGACCACTAGAACTGAGAGATCTGCCAATGGAGCCCTGTGGTCTTCCCACATGTGTGCAGGTTCACACTGAGCTCATGTGACAACTGTGAAAGAGTCCAGAGACACCTTGTTGAATGTTATGCTGCCTGAAGATCCAGCATAACTGGTTTGGTGGTGGGTCATTGATGGTCTGGGGAGGCATATACATGGAACCTCAACATGCTAGCCAGCACTACACTGACCGCTGCTAGCTACAGGGATGAAATTCTCAGACTTCCACACCTTAGTGAACCCTGTGTTCCTCAAGATAATGCCTCATGTGGCCAGAGTGTGTAGTCAGTTCCTGGATGACACTGATGCCACTGACTGGCCCTCAGAACTGAATCCAACTGAAACCCTTTGGGATGTTCTGTATTGGTCCATCCAAGTGCCACAGACTATCCAGGAGCTCTCTGATGCTGTGATCCAGATCTGGGAGAAGATCCGACGGGACGCCATCTGTTGTCTCATCAGGATCATGTTTAGACATTGTTACCAGTGGATACAGGCATATGAGACCCACACACACTGCTGAGTAATATTATGATGCAGGTCGGATCCGTTTCAATTTTTTACCTTGATTTTTGAAGCTCCAGCCCACCCCCCGT
Organism: Bujurquina vittata; assembly: GCA_015106715.1. Classification (NCBI taxonomy): domain Eukaryota; kingdom Metazoa; phylum Chordata; class Actinopteri; order Cichliformes; family Cichlidae; genus Bujurquina; species Bujurquina vittata. Next base: position 33,270 of record VUQK01037237.1, on the reverse strand, counting down.
GATCCGGAAAAGGATAAGCAGAAGAAAACGGATGAATGGCTTTTTGAATCCAGCTTTTGAAGTGTTGATGATTTTGTTGTCAATAAAATGATTTTCAATTTTCAACAGGTTTTTGTCATCAGGACCAAATGTGTGATTTCTTCCAGGAGAGGTTAATTAGGAAATTATTTTCTCTCCACCTTAAAGCTCAGAAAGCTTAAGAATTTACAGATTTATTTATTTTCAGGAATATTCACGATGACAGCGCTCCAAACATTGTCCTGAGGGTGACTGCCAACATTGTTTTTGGATATGCCACGTAAGTCCAAAACCTCAATTATCATTCAAAGCTGACTTGGTCAGGGTGGTTTTGCGCTCCCAGATCTGCAAGTTTCTGTTTGGCTGTTCAGGTGCCAGGACGCCGAGGCCTTTGAGCTGAGCTCCACCGGCTTCACCAACGGCGTGTTTGTCAAGTTTTTGAAGAAGCGTCTGCTGGATGATGAGAAGATCACCGTGGTGCTGGACAGAGTCGCTGAGGGTGAGAGACAACACTGAAATACAACATAGGAAGCGCTTCCCCCTTAAAATGAACTTTGGACTTAAAAGATTTCCATGAAGAATAAATAAATCATTTTGAATTGTTTGGTCATGAAATTAAACTGCTAGGTTTCTGACAGGATGTGCATGAGTTCAAGTTTTAATAGAAGAATAAAAAAAATAAATTATTAATGCAACAATTCTCTCTGTTTGCGAATTGAACCATGGGTCTACTTATTAAACAACACCTAAATTCAATGCCATCCCGCTGGGCCTTCCACCTCCCTGCGGGGGGGTACGCCTGCTTTTGATCAGAGCCCGTTTCAGCTCATGTGAGCATGTTTCGTGCACAGATATGGGCCAGTTTGATGCTACAAAGGGGAAGCAGGCTCTCGAGATCCGCAGCAGTCTTTCGGAGAGGAGAGCACTGACAGATCCTGTTCTGCCCGGAGACAGCGCTGATCTCTCTCACGCTCACAGCCGCCAGTGGGCAAAAGCTCACGGTGAGTTCAGAAGTAGTAATGCAAAACATTTATTTACCTTCACACCGGGAAGTCCTTATTTGCTTACTGCCACTCGGCAATGCAGGCTTAGTCAAATGTCAAATGTTTAGTTAGTTCAGCATGAAAACCAGATGGAGTCTTTTGCCAAATGTACATGGACTTAAATGTTTGTGAGCTTAAATTAGTTTCTGTGTGTTACTGCAGAGCTTCCCGAGAGTATGTGTCTCAACTTTGACTGCGGGGCTCAGATCAAGTTGGGCTTCGCTGCGGAGTTCTCCAATGTCCTCGTGATTTACACTCACATCGTTAAGAAACCTACAGACATGTCCTTCTGCCAAGCTCACGTCACTGACTTCTCACAGGTAGGCTCTCATGTCTCGTGTCACTAAGCTGGAGGGAAAAGCTGCGCCACAAATTTACTGTAAATGCACATTTGTTTATGTGTGTAAAAACTCCCTTAGGACCTTGATGTGGATCCTAAGCTGATGAACAGAGAGACTCCAGAGGAGACGGGGATCTACCTCCTGTCCAGCAGCCTGCCGCAGCACTGTCTCTACACCCGGCTCAGCTCACTGCAGAAGCTCAGGGTAAGAATAGTAAAACTTATATAAATAAATTTTTAAAACTGACCAACAGTTATATCTTTTTCATTTCTGACCAAATATTTTTCAGTGTAAATTATATTAAGGGGGGTAGTTGTAGCTAAAACTCTAAACTCCATTGCCTTAACCCAATCCACATTGCCCTAAACAAATTTCTGGATTCACACACTTTTGCACAAGCTGCTAACACAGTACAGACACATCCGGTGCAACACAGTCACTGTGTTTTGCAAAATAACAAACACATGCTCAGTCACTAAACACACTTCACACCATAAACACTGGCAGCAGAATGTGAGCACAACTCCAACACCGCTGTCGTCTGCAACTCACAATTGAACACACACGTGTCCAATGATGTGAGCAGACCAACTGGGCAGGATAAGTCAGTTTAGTGTGGGCGGCACATGTGCATCTATAAGGGACAGACACACACACACAGAGGCAGAGGAGGAAGAGTGTGTGTGAGAGGTGGCAGATGAGGAGGAAGAGGACGAGGACTGAAGCTATTAGTAATCCCACTGTTCATCTGCTGAATTTCATGCAACAGGAGGAGCTGGTCTTCACCGTGTGCCTTCAGGGAACCTTCACAGCCATGGACGATGATCATCCAATCCACTGGACGAAGAGCGTCAACATTGGAAAGCCGCTGATTGCTCGACTGGACCTCCACCGGGCCATGCGGCGAAACAGCTGCCTGCAGACGTGCCTCATGCCCCACAGTCCATCCCATAGCCCCTGTCACAGCCCCGGACCCGAACACCGTCACCACCTCTATCACGGGTCGCACCAGGCCCAGGACTACAACCGCCTCTTTCCACAGCATCGCTACTTGGACATCGGCGATCTACAGGGTGCAGTGGGAGGCTGTGGGGATTTCTACTGTGACAATCTCAGCCAGTGCCGCTACGAGCCATCATACAGCTCCAGTGGGCTTTCAAGCTCGCCGGGCCGGCTCAGCATTCCCATAGAGACCACAGACGACATTGACGAGCTGCAGACTGTGTTCATCAACAGTCTGCAGCTTCAGCCACAGTGAAACAGATCGCAAGCCTTAAATATCTGTAGTTTTATATCTTTATTACTGCTGCTCCCGTTGTTACATATTCTACAAATATTTTATATGGTATGCATCTTTATGCTGACTTTTGTAAATCAATTTTTGAGAACTGAAAACATGTATTGGAGTAAACTGACACACCAGTTGGGCATTAAAATAAAACGGTACAGGGTATCCATTTTATCTAATAAACCTGAGAAAAAGAGGTGGTTTGAAGCAATCTTTGTTTCCTGCATTTGTGATTTCAGCAGCATTGTAACTGCAGTACATAGAGTTTAATGGTGGTGCAGTGGATAGCCCTCGCAGCAAAAGGGTCCTAGGTTTGAATCCGCTGGCTGCCTGGGGACTTTCTGTAATCCTGTTGAGCCAAAGGCTAAGTCTTCTGGAGGTTTTTTCTGCTCCTACTCCCGATTTACATCATGAAGGCTGTATTTCCTTAAACAGACATCTGAGTTGCATTTGATGTTGTAGGAAAGCTGCTGACCAGAGTAATCCTGCCCAGCTGCTTGTGTTTAATCTAGCTTTTATGTTCTTCTCTGGTTTCTTGAGTTGGGAAGATATTTACAGTTTCTAATTACTTCACATTTATCGTGACTTTACTTTTGAATTTTGAGAGTGACACAACAAAGTTTGGTTTTCACAATGTTTTCTTGCTTCAGTTTTAGTGATGGTAATTTGCATAAACTCCAGAATGATATGAAGAGTGATCACATGAACTGCAAATAATTGCAAAGTCGCTCTTTGCCATGAAAATGAACTACATCCCCCCAAACTTAATTTCCAGTTTATGTCAGCCCTGCCACAAAAGTACCATTCCAGTGATTCTCTCGTTAACACAGGTGAGAGAAGGCTGGAGCTCTCTCTGCCGATTGAGCTTAAAGAGCAGATCAGATCTTTAAAAGGAGGGCAACTCTTAAAAACATTGTTCTTCCTCTTTTTTTACCTGCAAGGAAATATGCAGTCATCATTTCTTTGAAAAAAATAAAAAAAGCTTCACAGGCATGGGTATTGCTGCTAGTAAGAGTAGACCTAAATTAACCATCAAGAACTTCAAGGAGAGAGGTTCAGATGTTGTGATGAAAGACTTCACGGTTCCCAAGAAAGTCCAGCTAGCATTAGGACTGTCTACCAAAGGTGATTCCTCTGTGGGATTTGGACACCGTCAGTACAGAGCTTGCTCAGGGATGGCAGCAGGTGGGTGTGAGTGTGAAGTGAGGTGCAAGACTTTTGGTGTCAAGAAGAGCAGCAAAGAAACCACTTCTCTCTGAGGCTGCATGACAAACAAAACACCACAAATTCTGACCAACTCCATGCATTGATTCATGCAAGAATGAACTGAGGAGCTTCATTAAAAATGTTTTTTTTTTTAAATTGTGACTCATACAAAGCTGCTTCAAATAAAAATATGGTTCCTTATTATGTACTTTAAAAACCCATTGGCTCATTAATTTCCACTACTGCTCAGTGATAATAGACCTTAACACACTGAGTCACACCTTAACACACTGAGTCACCCAGCGCTGCGTCTGTTTTTCTGTTTGTTTTTAACTGCCCCCCTCAGGATGGCAGCAGAAGGCCTTTCTGCCTCTCACACTCCTCCCCGAGCTCCCTGCATCACACTGTGAGCCCAGCTCACACCCTTGTATAGCAGAGAACCTTTTTTAGCCTCTGTCTTCTCAGTGATCCGCGAAACTTTCCAAAAGTTCCATTCCAGTGAATTTCCTGGGATTTCCGCCACTGTTTACATCATCGCCCTCAAGTTGGTGTTTGCTGCTTTAGGGTTCGGCCCAATGCTGAGACATCACAGACTCACATAGTCTGCTGCACATTTGATTGATATTCACTAATTAAGAGAAAAGCTTCCCTTTTTTTTTCCCAGATTTAATTCTTTAATACTTTCTCCTCCGCTGTCACTTATTGGTTTTTCATTCCTTCCCGAGGACTCGACTTTATAACGCATGGCATTCAGTGCCCCTCTGAATGTCATGCATTAAATAAGTGGTGAAACACGGTATTGTACGTGTCCAAGGAAAGGCAGGCCAAGGCCCAGTTTGCTTCTTTTAATGAATAACAAATGATTGCTTGATTGATCAATCAGATGAAGCTAACGCAATGCAATCCAAAGTTTTATGGAAATCTTTGGACACTCACAGTTCTGAGCAGCCACCCAGCTGTTGGTGCTTTTTGCCAACAAGGACTGATGGACTAAAGGAGCATAATATATCCTGAAGAAGTCATCTGCTGTCCCTTCCCTGGGTCTTGGACCCAGGGATTTGAGTTTTGTGATTTTGCTTTTGAAATGAATCTTTTTCTTACCTTCTTGGCTTCCATACTGTTTGTTCCCTTGTGATCCAGTCCACCCCAGCCTTGTTTTTGTCTCTGCACTTTATCCTTAGCTCTGCCTGTGGAGTCAGCTGTGTCTCAGTGTGTACCTCCAGGTCCTGATGTCAAGTTCACGTCTCATTCTTGGGTTCTGTGTTTGTCACTTCCTGTTTTATTTTGGTGGGCTTATGCGTTGCCTTTAGTTTTGCTTGCGATGTTTCTCTCCTTACCCCTGCTTCAGTTTCCTTCTGTTCTTTGTCGTGTTGTCCCCTCATGGTGGTGTACTGTATTTGTCTCTTCCTGTTTTTTTTGTCTGAAGCTCCTGGATACTCTTCCCAGTTCAGCTGTTCGAAGGACTTTTGCATGTTGCCTGAAAGCCTCAGCGATAAAGTCACTAAAAGTTTATGTCTGTCTGTCGAGTCTTTGGGTCCTAACGCTGCCTGCCCCTCCTTGACATGTGTACATCTCTCCTCCAGCGCTCTGACGCATCAGTTTAAACAAAATGTGCCTTAATTTTTTAAATCTATATTTTTTTAAAGCAGATAAAGGTGGGGTTTTTCAGGAGAAAAATCTTCCCCATCACTTTGTTAGGTAACTGTTCAACTACTCAAGTGTCTACTCTACTCAGCCCATCGCATCGCACCAGTTCAACACAATAACGCACAAAGATGTGGGAAAAGTCCTGCTGAAGTTCAAACCAAGCCTCAGAATGGGGAAGAAAGGTGATTTCCGTGACTTTGAATGTGGCGTGGTTCATTGTTCCTCACAGACCGGAAATTTCTGAAACACTTAATGCAAGCCAGAGTCTTCAGTATTTCTTAATATTTGATGGCTTAAGTATTGCTTTCAGGATGGTCTTACGTTTTTCTGAAACTGCCTTGTTGAGAATAGTCTGACTGCTTAAACTGATGGGAAGTAACAACGATCGCCTCAAGGCCCTTCATACTGAAAGGATTGTAAAGACCCTACAATAATACAGAGAACCCCCCCAACACTCAAAGGGACCCCTGTGAGCACGCAAAGGGCGACAGTGGGAAGGAAAAACTCCGCTTTTACAGGAAGAACCCTCCAGCAGAACCAGGCTCAGGGAGGGACGGCCGTCTGCCGTGACCAGTTTGGGGTGAGGGGAGAGAGACGGGGCACAAGACACTGTGGAAGAGAGCCAGAGAAGAATAATAACTAATAATAACTATTTATTCAGGGTCACCTGGTACTAGACGCTTCCCGAGTACGAGAACTTCAGTTTTATCTGAACTTAGAAGCAGGAAATTAGAAATCATCCAGGTCTTTATGTCTTTAACAGATAATTGGGCAACAGAAGACCGGCACAACGTTGCGCAGTCTGATCAGTCTTGATTTCTGCCGTGACATTCAGCTGTTAGATTCATAGGGTATAAAAACATGGCTCCATCCTGCTTAATATGACAGATTTAGGGTGATGGCCGTAGTTGACATACTTTGTGCCTCTTACTACCAAGTGAGCGTCAGTTCTTTCTCTCTGTTTTTGGCCACAGTGGCTTGCTATCAAGTGAAGAAAAACAGGAAATGGGGGAAAGATGTGGGTGTGTGGGGGGGGGCAAACGTGCGCTTCCTGCACCGCACCGCAGCACATGCATGTGGTCACCTGCTCCACCACTGAGCCACCAGGGCGTCCAAAGTGAGCATCATTTAAACACCACAGTCTATATCTGACCACTGTTGCCCTTTATGCCCTTTATGACCACAGCGTGCCCATGCTCCAACAGCTGCTTCCAGCAGGATAACGAGCCTTCTCACAAAGCTCAAATGGTAATGAGTTCACTGGACTCAAATGGCCTCCATGGTCACCCGATCTCAGTTCATTAGAGCCACTTTGGAACGCTGTGGAACAAGAAGGCGCATGCTGCCATCATGTAAACATGGAGCAGAATCTCATATTTTCAGCACTAAAATCTGTGCAGCAAACAATGAAACCAGTTCACATTTAATGGAATCCAACCCACTGATAGCAAAGTGTACCTAATGAAGTGGTCAGTGGGTGTATATCTGTTCTTCAGCTGCATGCTTGATGGCCCTGCATGCTCATTTGTACTTAATGTGCCTATGTGGCACAGACACAGTTAATCTCCTTTAATAAGAGCAAGATTTCCATGTCAGGAGGTTCCACACAGCTTCTTAAAATCAGCTTTAAAGGTATTAAGTGTTTAATACCTTAGAAATAAAAATATACAAATGCAGAACAAATGGAGAGGGATACTAAAAGAATATGAAAAGAATAATTATAGCATGGATTTAGCTACGAATGCCATGCAGTGAGGGGTGCAGCTTTCAGTGTTTTACGAAGTATAATTTCAGAGTTTCAAAGTGCAGAGTTGTGTGATGAAAGTAAAGCAGTTGCAGCAACAAAGCTGCTATTTTGTTAGTTGCCCCTCTTTGTTGTCTCACAAGGGGAGGCAGCTCATGTGATCGTCTCACGTAACACAACAGGACACCTTGCACATAGCTGCACTGTAAGCACTCCAGCCAGGCTGCGGGACACATTTAACAGTTTTATCAAAGCGCGCTCACATGCACGCGTGCACGCACGCATAAAATCATTGTAAGGTTAGTGTTATTGTGTTATTTCAGCAGTCTCCGTCCAGACGCAGTCCTGCAGAACTGCAGCAACAATATGAAGACACGCAGCCCGTGTGTGTGAATAATGGATGGAGTCAGCCACCCGCAGGCTGGAGGGTGACATCATGGCTGCGTCACTTGTGCAGATGCGGGAGGAGGGGTGGGGTGCTTCTGCCCCTGCAGTCTGGAGGCAGTGAGGAGCCCTGCTCACAGAGACAGGACAGAGGGATCATGACCATGTCGGCCTCCTGGAAGCAGACGCTTTTTCACATCTGGCTGCTTTTCATCTGCTGCAGACGCATCAGGACAAGTAAATGAATTTGATTTTGTGTGTTTTTGTGCGTGTGTTTTGTGCTTTCCTGCCTCTTTTCCACCAAATGCTCCTGTAACCTTGTAAGAAAATGCCACAAGATTTTCACATAATTTTGTCTCATGCTTTCTGGTAGTCATTGTTTATGATTTTTCTTTAACCTTATACATGTCCCTTTCCCCCCCCGCCCCCAAGGGCAGACTTGTTTAATCAGCATGGGATGTAAAGAACAAGAAATATTCAGTTACTGTATCCGGCTCAGTTGATTCTGA
>VUQK01037230.1:6551-22962 GCA_015106715.1 Bujurquina vittata | reverse complement strand
TCACCGATTAGTTAATAGTCAGAAGTCAACATCATTGATTAGTTAATAATCAGAAGTCAGCATCAACGATTAGTTAATAATCAGAAGTCAACATCATTGATTAGTCAGCACGTTAATAATCCAAACTTGTTTTCAGTCTGTGGAGTTATTTTTAGCTTCTTTGTGTTCATTTTACAGCCATTTATTATAATTTAGGAGTACTTTTCTCTGCTTTTGTACTTTTGTGTGTTTACTGGCCGATTTTAATGATTTAGTGTCTTTGTAGTTGTTTTATTTCTGTGGCTGTTTGTGTGTCTTTGATTGTTTCTGAGTGTTTACGGTCATTCGGTGTCTCTTTGTCTCTCTGTGGTCATTTTTCAATCCGTACCCGTGTCTTTATTTATATTTTGAGTCTACAGAGTGTCTGTATGTGTGTGTGTGTGTGTGTGTGTGTGTGTGTGTGTGTGTGTGTGTGTGTGTGTGTGTGTGTGTGTGTGTGTGTGTGTGTGTGTGTGTGTGTGTGTGCGTGTGTGTGTATGTGCATGTGTGTGTGTGTGTGTGTGTGTGTGTGTGTCCGTGCGTGTGTGTGTGTGTGTATGTGCATGTGTGTGTGTGTGTGTGTGTGTGTGTGTGTGTGTGTTGCATCTCAGTGGTTGTTTCCATCTGCACTTTTTTATGATTTTCGGGCTCCCTTTGAGTTTGTTGGTGCATCGTTGATATTGTGCTATTGTTTTTGGTATTGTGCTATTTCTAAAGTCTTTTTTTTTTACTGCGTTTTGCTTGTATTTTGTGTCTGTGGTCATTTTTTGTGTCTGTAAATGTTTTGTGTCTCTGAAGTCATTTTTCTTTCTTTATGGTTGTTTTGTATTCACTGTTCACTGTGTGAGTTTTGTGTGACTTTGTGGTTGTTTTGTTTCTCTTTGTGGTTATTTTGAATTATTTTGTGTCTCTTTGTGGCTACTTTGTGTAATTTTTGTGCCTTCATGGTGACATTTTTTGTGTTGATTTGAGTGATTCTTGGAAGCTACTTTGTGTTTCTTTTTAACACTCACTTAAAACGCCCCCTGCTGTTGGTGCTGTGCGTCATAGGCTCGTGCGGTCATCTTTTGAGATCGAAAGGCATAAAGGTGGCGATGGGAGTGTGACTGATCTCTGGTTTGTGTGTGTGTGTTAACATAATTAAAGGCTCTGATGGTTTCTCTCTCTTCTTCCTCCTTTACCACCGAGGTTATTAATACATACTTCGACCCACATTCCCTGCTGGTGTAATTATTGTGTCATTCACAGTGTGTGGATACGCTCTGATGACTCCTCCCTGATTAATGAGTGTCATTGTCTCAGGTGGCCACAGCTTAATTAGGATTAATTGGCTTTCACATCCAAAGTCACCTGTAGGGCGCCGCAGGTGGAGCAGACCTGCAACGAGCTTCCTCCAGTGACTGCTTTGTTGCATCGGCCATTTTAAATAGTAAAGAGGAAAATTAAAAATCAAAATTAAAACACTTGTATAATGTAACTACTGAGAACATGGGTTTTATTTTCCTGAATGATTTAAAAAATAATCAGGCACCACGTAAAGATTCAATTTATACTGGAAGGGCTATAAAGCAGTGAGTAGGCTCTAAAGTAGTAGTGAGGCTTCTGTTTATTACCTGCTTTCAGTTGTGAGTCTGAGTTAAGAGGTGATGTCAGGCAGTTTTATTGTCCTTGGTTTGGGGAAGTAACCTGTTTAAATGCTCATGTAACAAACTGTTCATAAATAAATTAATCAACTCCTGGACTTCAAAAGCTCAGAAGTGTTTTATCAAGATTTGTGCTTGTGTTTAAAATGTTCTGCTCCACGGATACCTTTTTTAATATGAGTTAGAAAACTAGAACCACCAATCCTAAACTTGAAAAAAAAATTCTTGACCTTCTTGGCTTTTAGCGCCTAAGACTAGGCAAGTCATTTTTGGCACCTGAAATTAGCTGAGAAGTATTTGGCGCCTGAAACTAGTTAAGACGTTTTTAGTACCTAAAACTAGCTGAGAGGTTTTTGGCACCTGAAACAGCCAAAATGGTTGGCACCTAAAACAAGCCAAGAGGTTTTTGGCAACTAAAACTAACCAAGAAGTTTTTGACACCTAAAACTAGTCAAGAAGTTTTTGGCACCTAAAACTAGTCTAGATGTTTTTGGCACCTAAGTCTAGCCAAGAGGTTTTTGGCTCTAAAAACTAGCCAAGACGGTTTTTGGCACCCAAAACAAGCCAACAGGATTTTGGCACATAAGACTAGCAAGAGGTTTTTGGCACCAAAAACTAACCAAGAAGGTTTTGGCCCCTAAAACTTGTTAAGAGGTTTTTGGCATCAAAAGCTAGCCAAGACAGTTTTGGCACTTAAAAACTAGCCAAGAAGTTTTTGGCACCCAAAACTAGCCAAGAAGCTTTTAGCGTCTAATTTCAACCAAGATGTTTTTGGCATTTAAATCTAGTGCCTGAATTTAACCATGCAGTCTTTGCAGCCTAAATCTTTCAGTATGTGAAAGCAAAAGAGTGAAAAAGAAAATATAACAGTGAGTGGAAAAAAGAAAACCAAGTGCAATACTTAAAGGTCCAGACAGAATGCAAATCACGTGCTCCTGGCTGATAAACCTGAGACTAACGCTAACTAACGCTAATGCTAACACCACACCTCCAGTCTCCTAACGTGGAATTTGTAGGGCTGTTAAACAAGACTGTTATTTCTTGGTGGACAATATACTGCAGCCATGTTTCAGTGCACCAGTCACCACGAATGTAGTGGGAGATGCAGACATTATCTGACAAAAGAGCATCATATGAGGAACTTGTTTAAAACTGCCTGAATCAACTGTGATTATAGTCCAGTCCAACCGGGACCAGAACTGAACACAGCAGGAACCAGATGGTGAGGTTAGCATTTCTGAGTTCCAGGTGTCGTTCCTTCCAGCAGCTTTCTGTCTGAATGAGGCTCAGTTACTGGTCATGTGTAAAAATAGAAAAACTGGATCTCATGATGCGGCTGGTGTTTTCACCGCCTGTAGGTCGAGTCTCACAGGGTGTCTCAGAGGAATATTAAGTTTTCTATGTGAGCTCCTTTCAGCTTTACGAGCAGCACGGTAATTTATCCTCAGTGGACAGAGGATACAGATGGATATCTGTTTCAACTGTGTGAGTTTTTCCAGAGACAGACGAGGTGTTTGTTAATGACTGACGACTTCTGCTGCAAAAGTTTAAAAAGTAAACCAGCAGAACTGGAAAAATAGGTTGGTGCATCTCTTATTGCTATTGAAATCTCTTTTGCAGGAGAAGAAACATTCAGAAAAACACAATCAGCAGATGGAACAGTAACAAAGAAAGAATCCTAAAAAAAAATCAATGATAAAATTCTGAGGTCTCAAGGACAATAAGGGACTCTAGTTTATACTGTTTGTACTTTATTCCATTTGGTGCTGAAATCAGATCTAACAGGGTTAGTGCACACATGCTGAAGATAAGAGACCATCAAAGTGATGGTCTGTCATCTCTTGTTTAGTCTCTTTCATAGGCCCAACAAAATTTATCTTTACCTTTTATTTTATCTGCAGGGTGACACAGAGATTCCTTCAGTGGCCGTCACCAAGTCTCCTAAAGGACCTGGCCTGGAGGGGCTGGATATCGAGCCAGACGCCTACGACATCCCCGCCGACCTCTCCTCTGATGAGGAGTACCTCAGCATGGACGAAGTGGACCCTTCACGAGCTGCTCGCCTCAAGAAGTCAGTCATGAAGAGCACAGAAACGCTGAAGGCTGCCTTCTCCAAGGAGAACATGAGCAAAACCAAAGACACCCTGGGCACCAAGTTCCACCATCTGGGCGAGAAGGTGATGCCGCCCGAGCGGAGGGAGAAGATGCACCAGGCCGGCGAGCGGCTGAAGCAATCCGGGGAGCGGCTGAAGGAGAACATCGCGAAGAAAGCTCCGAGCAAAGAGGCCTTCCGCATCAAGCTGAAGAAGGAGAGAGCTGTCGCCGAGGGCCAGGAGGGCGCCGAGGTCCAGACCGAACTCCAGGAAGATGTTAGTCAGCCAGAAGAGGGCGTCACCTACACCGAGGTCGCATTAGAGAGCAAGAGGGAGGGGCCTGTGGAGGAAGCCGGAGCCATCCGGATAGTAGAGGAAGATCACAGGAAGTAGATGGCCCACGATAGGACGCATCTGAAAACTTGTGAAGGCAGGGAGATAGAGAGAAGGATTGGTGATTGGTTGACATCAGTGAAGGACAGTTTATTTGTTTTAAACTTTTAAAATGGAAGAAGTTTGTACTGACACCAGAAAAATCATCTGAATATCAACTGGTTACTTATAAAAATGTGCTAATCGAAGTCGTCGAGTGTCTGTGGTTTGATTCAGCTGATGCATGGAGACAAATTCAGATTTCTGGCTTTAGAAGAAAGGTCCATAAAGTGTGAAAGGTGCAGATGAGGTCGAGAAAGATAGCAGATGGATGAATGGTGGATAGAACTTAGAGAAGGATGATGAATGCTGAAGGTTTAGATTTATTTTTTATCTGGATGTTCACATATTCACATATGTGTTCACATATGGAGAGGTGGAATTGGCCTCAGCTGGACTCTGAGAAGCCTGGTGAGAAAAGAAACTTACACAGAGTCGATGTCGGACTGGTTCCTGTGAGCAGAGGAAACCTGCAGTGTTCTAGGCAACATCAGCGCGTGCTTCGATCATAGACTGATGGATGAAAAACCTGACACCACACTGGAATCTAGGAAGTTGTTAAGTTTTCTTCCAGTCTTCACCAAAACTGGCACCAGCGACCTTCAGATCAAGTCTCACGGAAAGTGCCAGCCAATAAAAAACATCCAGGAAGTTGGATCTAATTTTATTGTAATTTATTGATAATACAATAATACAAGCCTATATAAGAGATGTACGTAGCTTTCATGTCAAGCCAACGCAGAAGTGCCTTAAACCTACAATCTTAGACCAGCAGGGGGCGACTCCTCTAGACGTCAATGGTAAAAAATTGCCCTCGGTTTCTGTGGGTTTGTATCTCATTAAACTTTACGTTATGGGCTCAATCGCTAATGTTAAGTTACATCTAATCAAACATTGGCAATTATTAAGGTCAGTAAGGAGCATAAATCATATAAAAAGTAAGTAAAATCAAGTAAAAATGTCAACAGAAAGTGAAGAAGCAGCAGCTTTAGCATTATGTCCAAGATAGGGCAAGGCTTTATTCTCACTACAAAAATGTTACATTACTTAGAAGTTTTCTTTTGGTATACCAGCATAAAATAATTTCAACTGTACACAGAAAAGCTAACGTCGGTACAATATTTTGTGCAGAAATGCTGCCACCTTGTGGTTAAAGTTTTCACTGAATTCTGCTCTCGGTTTTTACGGTTAGTACCTTTAAATCAGAGCACAAACTGGTTAAAGATGCGTGCTGTGTTAGCTGATTGTTTACAGCAGGTTAAACATTTCAACCGAACAATCCGTGTTTTCTGTGGCTGCATCATTCCATCGAAACCCGAAATTCCTCGGGTAGCTTTTTGTCCGGTCTTCTCCTGCCACAACATTAGAGACTGCAGGAAGTCCGTGAGAATTTAAATTTCTGTAAGTCTGATTAAAGCTTCTGAACACACAGCGTTTATAAAATGTTCAGCTTAAAATGTAAAAGAAGAGCAGATGCAGTAACTGGTGCTAAAACTAATATAAAAACTTTGCGAGTAGCGCAGCCCCTTCTAGCAGTGGCATTAGCCAGACTGTAATTACTCGTCTGAAATTGAATGTGGTGGATTTGAGGCAGTCTGAGTTCTGGTGTTGGTGGCTTCAAAGGTTTGTGAGAGATTTTGGTGTATGAATGTTTTATTTTTGGCTGCTTGATATTCATGGGTTCTTTTGAAGTTCAGTGAGCACGCTGAGTTTATTCTCCTGCAGTGATTACTGAGGTCGCCGCCTTCATCAGGATCACAGGATTTAAAGTTTTCACAGTCATCAGATATTCTTTAGAGGCTTTGCTTTCATAGTGCTGTCATTATACATTAGTGCTGTGCCTTATTTTGAAAATACACTTCCTGCATATCTTACTTCTTATGTTTCGCTGTTGCTGCGTGAGTTTAATGCAGTGGATCGTGTCTCCAGTCACTTCTTGTTTTCCCTTTTTCACTTCTGATTACAGCTCAGCTTCCATTTTTACAATAATCAGCGACAACTGCTAAACGATGAAAAACAGCTGTCTTTACTCTGTTTTATTTTTGTACTAATAAAGTTCTCATCAAACCTGGATGCTTGCTCTTTCATTGATTCATTATTAAATTTTTATTTATACACTGTTCAAAGACAATTTTGTCAAATCAGAGCTTGTAATTATGAGCCAGAGGCAAAGCTCCAAAAACTGCAGTTCCTCTAACGTCCACCAGAGGCTTCCTGCAGCGGTGAGTCAGTCCCCGGGGTGCCCAAACTCCCGGCCCGCAGGCCGATTCTGGCCCAGCCCCCCGGTCTGCAAACTATGTCAAAAATAACATACAATTTGGCCCTTTACATTTACTTTTTTGACATTTCACCTTCCCCTCCATTCAAGCGGGTTAAGCAAAATTGTATATTATTTTTGACATAATTCGCGGACCGGAAGTAGGGGGCGGGGCCGGAAGCAGCTGGAACCTCTGCCATAGACCAAATTCACAGCAGAAATAAACACGTTTGTGACCTGATAAAAGTTGTTTCAGTCTCTGAAGTTACTTTATCGCTTCATAACACCTGTACAGGTGATGATTTTTTAAAATTTTATTCAACCTTGACTTATAATGGTAGTCCCATTTTCAAGAGACCTGTTTTGAGAAACAATAATAAATTTTCAACAATAAAACAGAAGCTCACTCATGTACAGATAGACTTTGTGGGTGTCTCAGTGATCTATTGAACCACTTTTGCAGTAAAATACTACATTTAAGGAGAATGAGGAAAAACATGACTGTGTATTTGTTCTGTCTCCACTTTGCGTCCTTTCACACTGAACAATCTGTTAATCAGGTCATCTCATTGAGGCTGAAGTCTCCTTTTCAAAAGCACCCGGAGAAAAGTAAAGCATTTATAATCAGGCAAATAATTAGTAATTAACACAACTAGGACACATCAGTAAGAAAAAAAGGTCAGGAAACAATAATAAAGTTTAAGAATCTCTGAGGGGCATACGGGACTCGAGGCTGGCAGCCGTTTGCTTCATTTAAAACGTGCGAATCAGTTCTGGCCGGGCTTCTAGCAGCTTTCAAATATATATCAAATATGCCACATTAAAGCCATTTTAAATAGATGTAGACCAGCCAGGAGAAGAGGTCGTCCTTCACCGTGTTAAAATCCATTCGCTGGGTGTACTGTGCGACTTTGGGCTGTCGCAGATGACCAACACAAGACAAGCGTGTGTGCCACTGTAGACATAGATTCAACTCATTGTCATTGTGCACACAATGAAACGATCGTTCCAGATCACTCATCCTGAGACGAGCATCTGCGGTCGTGCAGCCAGAGACCGGCGCTACCGTTAGGCAATGTGGTTTAAGTGTCTTGCCCAAGGACACAACAGGGGCTCGAACCGGAAACCCACTGCACCACTGCCATCGATCTGGTGGTTTTGGCTACTACGACCTGCAGTTACTAACCAGCCCGATGATCAGCAGCAGAAGCTCGTTTGCACGTTGTGTCCTCGGTCAGAGTGTCCAGACATCAAACTCGATGTTCTCCCCAAGTTCATTAGATCCGAGACAGTAACGTTAAAATCGAACGCTGGCACCATCAGGAGCCTTCATACACCTGATATTTTCTGTATCAGACTGTAAGCTGTAAAGTTGGTCATTTTAACGTGGGAGTCTATGGAGTCACTGCTGGATGCAGCCTCTAGTGGCCGTTAGAGAAACTGCAGTTCTGGCACCTCTGTTTTGGTTGATGGTTAGAAAATATTAGCAAAATTTAGGGTCACATGACAAAAGAAATGTAGATACTTCCTCAGATACAGATGGTGGGTCCACCCTTCCTCCTCTTTTCTATTCATGTGAAATTTCTATTATTATTTTTTTGTATAAAATCACAATGCGGGACAGCTCGGATGGATAGAATCAGTATTCACTCACTGCTGATGGCTGCACCATCGCTCCCTGTGGGCATATTATAATTCACACTGCTGTAATTACATTTCTGACTTTCATCAGGTCTGACTCTTTGATGCTTCTGTCTTTACACATGTGCGGTTTTGTCTGTAACATCTGTTTAGCAGCAGCCACAGAGGCTCTGATCATCCCTCCTCTCTGATCTCAACTGTCTGCGGCTCAAATTAAATCACCGCCTGGATGTCGGCTCCAGTAAAACACGATCGCTCGACCGAGTCAGCAGAGGCCTGCGGATTCGCCCCTCGGCCGGCGGCGGCGGCCTCCAAATGAAACGCCAATCACTCCGCGGCGCTCCGGAGGGGATTTACAGTCCGACTCCTCTCTGGGTGGACGGAGGCCGCTGCAGTTTGTCAAGTGTGAATTTATTACATTTATTACAAACCCCGGGGCTCTTATTTCCTAAAAGAGTCCAATCAAACCGACCGGCTGCAACATAAACCCTGTAAAGATGAAGGACGATCAAAGAGGCTCCGGATGATCCAATTATCTGCAGAGTGCAGGCCGGTCAGAGCTTTATTTTGAAAGGAAAACATTGTTATTTCATCTATCACATGCCAAATGAAATATGGTTTGCTCTGAGGATCTGAGTGGCTCTCAGAACAAACCAATTTGTACACAAAGACAAAGTTAGACGGCCGAGGCGAACTGTGACCCTGCAGGCAGCAGCTGATGCTCGAGGATCATGTAGATGTGCTTGCTAAGCCGCTCGGTGCTCATAGACCTCGAAGCATCTTTACAGCTACAAAAAACAAAAACCTTTTCAGAAGTCACACGTCTGAATCTACGCAGCCACTGTGACGTGAACTCGTCGATGCTCCAACCCTCTCTTCATGATCTCGGGGTAATGACCGACAGATGAAGGTGCACACGGTGGATCAAAGTCCTCCCAGTCATTGTTTTGGCTGCTAGCAGGTTGCCGTGTTTCCTTTGGTTTTTCCTGTTACGCACCAAGCGGGAGAACCTGATGAAGAACAGCACAAACCAGGAGAAGGTGTCCAGGCTCGGCCTCGGCGCTGCAGCCGCCAGCTTTGACTGTGAAGGCGAACCGTCTCCGTTACTGGTTCCTGTTCACAGTTTCCGCTCAGAGAGCCGCTGCACAGTGTTTGTAGACGAGTCCATCGCTTCAGTTCAAACTACGATCACAGCAATATGCTCAGAGCCACAGCACTCTCGAGCAGGTTTCTGCCAACCGGATGGGGAATCCTCATTTTCCCGCAGACGGTCTCCAGGCCCGTGTGACAGGGCCCGATTCACTTGATCCTACACTGTCAGCATGTGTGCCTCAATGTCCTGAATGGCCTGGGAGCTCGTTGGGATCCTACAGGTGCAAACAACATTGTGGTGACCAAAACCCCACCCTGTGATGGTTTGGGCTCACAGCAGCTGGTGGGGCTTTGATTAACTGGCAGCGCTGCTGAGGGGGTCTCGGTGTAGATGAACTGCAGCCGTCTAATTTCAGCACCGCTGCTTCTCATAACCTTGGCAAACTCATGGAGACGGCACTGCTTTGTAGAAATCGGGACATCCCGGCGGGAACCTGTGCTTCACCCATTTCCAGGCATTTCCAGGCATTTCCAGGCTGTCACGGCAACCATACCCACGAAAGCTTTCATGGAAGTGGAGCAAAACACGTTAATTAAGTTCTCCTCATGCGGGCAGATCTGTGACTGAGACGCAGGACGACTGTGTCTCTCTGCAGCGCTTCTCCTTCTGCGACGCTCCACCGATGCCAAAAACCATCATTTTGATTTATTTCGGCGCTTCAGAGAGAGAGAGATGGCGACGCCACTCTGGAGCGATCGCGCTCGCCTCCATCTGTTTGTTATGCATTAGCTGAGCACAATTGAGCTCTTCAAGCAATCTGTTGAAGGGAAACGGCCTCGGGTGGAGAGCAGGGACGGAAGAGAGGAGCTCCATTAACACGTTTTCATTTTCTCCTTCAGAGCGCCAACACTCCTTCTTCCTCCTCTGAGCCAGAAACTCTCCAAAAGGCTCCACGGTTTTTCCTGAGGACTGAGATTGACTTGTCAAATCTGCTCCTGCAGCAGCGTAACACGCACTCACAGCTAGGATTTACATTCTGTACAGCAGGGGGGAAGTTTAAGAGCCGCGCCGCTATTCAGGCTCCTTTCTGTCTTTTGTTTCTCTTCATGTTTGAGGTGAAAAGCTCTCAGGCTACAGTGTGAAATCTTATTGCAAATATTCTGCCACTAATGTTTCTCCTTTGTTCGCCGTGACAGCTACAAGGCCACAGCAGAAGAGCAACCAGCTGACGAAGGAGGTAAAGAAAAGGGACTGTCTGCACCGTCAGCAAACACCAGCACCGAAAAACCAACTCAGATTATACGGTTATACACCAAAGGTCTGCAACAGAATCCTGAGGAAGACAAAAATCCTTCAAAGCGCCGAGCAGCATTTACTGCTCTGTTTTCACAGCATTGATTTGGCCTCATTGCCACAGCAGCAGGTGTTTAATCTGTCTGGATCCATATGTGAGAAATTATGAAGTGTCTCGGTGTGACCGCACACCGTTTAAACACGTTTACTCGGAGGTCGGTGTGAAGGTGAGCCTCCGAAATGTCGCTCACCATCCCTCAGCACACAGAAAGAGCTGGAAACCAACTTCAGTCAATTAAAGCAAATGTCACAGCTGACATTTGCTTTTTCACTTCGCCTGTTTGTAGTTAACGGAGCTCTGAGTTCCCTCAGAGAACTGAGGTACTGTTAATAACACCCGTGCTTTACTGGAAAACCAGAATCCCGGCCGGTGGGCGAGTGGTTGCTGGCACATCGCTGCAGTCGCCCACAGTTTGCACGGAGGACGCCGACTTGTCTGCAAACACTCATTAACGGACCGCAAACAGTGCAAACAGAGAGCACTCGCCTTCAAAGGAAAAGCTGTGCCTCGCCACTTAAATCAGCACAAAACGATAGTTTCGACAAAGAAATTAAAAAGTGTTTAACAGATAAAAAGTAAAATATCACCTTGTGTTGGGTAAATGAGCTCCGACTCGATGGCAGAGGATCGCTGTGAGTCAGTCTCACGTCTGCGCTCACGCAGCAGCAGAAGCAATTGCCAGCATCACACCGGCTCCTGCTGCTTCGCCGCTATCGTTGACCTTTGCTGACCTCTGTCAGCCCGCCGTCTGAACTGCAGCTCCTCACGTTCACACGCTCCATTTTTACGGTTTGATAAGCACAAATCAGCTTTACGGCATACAGCAGCTCTTCCAGCTGTTTTTATACTCATAAAAACAATCAGTGCCTATTCTTCATCTTTGAAATCACTCTTAAAGACTCATAAATCATATAGTCTCATTTATCGCAGTACATATACAGAAATACACCACAGACATATACCTCCACTTTACTCTTTTAACATTTAAAGATTATTTTTGATTCATTCATAACTATGAAGCTATATTTTATCCTATCTTATTCTCTTTTATTGTATTTGCACCTGACTCTTGACATTTTAAACCGATATGTTAATATTTCATTTTTATTTGTGCTTCAGAGGGTTTGGATGGACACAAGATTGTGTCTGAGATTTGTGTCTTTTGCTTACTCAGTCCTGCTGAATGAATTTTTATAATAACAAATAAAATGTTTTATAAAATCATATCTTTATTGACCAGATATCATGTTGCCATCACCCTCAGCAGGACTCTGTAATTGCCCCACCAGGGGGCAGAACTTTACCAGTGGGTGTGTTGAGACGAGAGATTGTCTCTGGGTAACACCACAGACCATTTCCTCAAAAGGATTTTTTGTTGTCAGTGCGAACATGTTCTTAACGAGTTTCCTGCCTAAATAAATGGTAGTGACTCCATGCACCATCTTGTGGTACAAACTGGTATTACATGATGGCACAGCCTGGAGGTCAGACTCTTAGAAACACTTTGTCAATCCAGAAACCCTGGATGGTATTACCCTGGCCTCATAGTACCGTATCACCCCAGTAGAGCACTTTGCTCTCAGACTGCTGGATTACTTGTGGTTCCTAGGATCCTTCAGAGTGGAATGGGAGGCAGAGCCTTCAGCTTTCAGGCCCCTCTTCTGTGGAACCAGCTCCCAGTTTGGCTTCAGGAGACAGACACCCTCTCTATTTTTAAGATTAGGCTTCAAACTTCCCTTTTTGATGGAGCTTATAGTTAGGGCTGGATCAGGTGATCCTGAACCATCCCTTAGTTATGCTGCTGTAGGCCGGACCGTGAACACGTTGGACTGAATTTGTGCACCTCTCAGAGCTCCTTATCTTTAGAACATCTCAAAAACATCTTCATTCTCTGGAGGTCACATGAAACATGCTGAATTAGCCGCCTCACATCATCTGATCAATCAGCTGCTGCAGGAAATCAGTTTTTTTAAACAGTGCTAAACAAGTTAGCTTGAATGCTGACGTGTGACCACTGAAATATACGTTATCAGTGTTTCTTCTAGAGAATCTGATTAAAAAGTTCACATTAATATTTATGCTGCAACCAGCAAGGTCATAAACTCGGTGTGATGATTGACTGATTTCTTTTATAATCTTTAGCTTTTGTTGACAGCGCGCTCGCTCAGCATGCGGCCGTACGTCTCTCAGACTGCAGAGAGTCCAGTTTATGAATCTCATGCATTTACGTGTAAACCTGCCACGGTCCCGGACTCTGACTGAAGTTCTTTGATGTTCTGCTTGGTTCTTTCTTACTTTTGCTTTTTAAAATCCTTCTCTACATTATGAGCCTTCAGTTAATACAGTGCTATTTAAATATAATTGAATTGAAAAAATGTCTTTGTGGAGCCCAAAGAACATCATCAAACTGCCATCAATGAATCCAGCCAACGTCCTGTAGAAGCAGCTGACTTCTTCATTACTCGTCATCCTCTCCTCCTGCCAGTTATTTCCAGGCCTCTAAATCAGCTCTCATGTCATTGGTCAGCAGACATAAAACAGCATGTGTGCAACGTCCACTCGACTGAGAAAGATCGTCTGCAGCTTGGCTGAAGTTTTAAAAGCTTTCCCCCCGGAAGCTTCCCTTCTCCAACCTTTGCTGCCATAAATTCCCGTTCAGATTTATTTCGGTGTCTCTGCAGCAGCCATCACTGGGAGCGTCCCACAGCACCGCGCAGTTTAACCTGCACTCAGCGTCCACTATAACCTCTGAATAACACGGAGTTATCTGAAGCTGTTGTTTCGGACGCTTCTCAATAGGAAACAACCAGATCAAAAGATCTAACAGGACATTCGAGCCGTCCTTATCTCTGAGAACGAGCTTCCTGATTCTTCATCACAGTAACCTCTTCCTCTCTGAGCACTGCATTCATGCTCACGCCTCTGCAGCAGAGCTAGCGGGATGCTGAAGTACCACAACCACAACTTTATTGGCATCTGCACGCATGAACATGTGACAGGGCTGAGATGGAGCTGTAGGGACCTCCGGCTGGAAAAATAAACACTATTTTGGATTCAGAACATCATTCCTGCTCATTTGGACCCATTTAAGCCCGGTCTCTCATTTCTTTATGTTTAGCTTCCAGTGAGCCAGACACGTCATTCTTCAGGCTTTCTGAGGGTCTTCCCAAGGTTTTCTTTGCTCCTGGTATCTGACCATTTTCACAGGAATCTTTTTTTTGTTCGGACATTAAACTATGAATCATTCAAGCACCGAACTGCACATCACAGAAAAGAACCCATTTTAAATTGTATTTTTAGGCACTTTGTCACATTTGTGTAGTTGAATCTATGAAAAACATTTTGACAGACTGTGTTTATTTTAGCTGAAATGTTGGAATATCTCTGTAGAGTTTCTTTAAACATCTAAAAACTACTACAGCAGATGAAGTGTCTCAAAGTCACGTCCTTTAGAAAAAGGGGAAATCCAGACCTGACAGGCTCTGAGAGAGCTGCACATCTGGACCTTCAGCTGATCATCTGCTCATCATTGAAGCCTCGTCAGAACTGGAGGAAAAGCAGAGGTCTGAGGAGAGACCTGGACTGAAGATCAGGGGCAGCGGGTCCGATGGAGCGATGGATCAAACTTTGACATTTTTGGTTAAAAGTCTCAGAAGAGTTCAGGAGAGGAACAGTGAGGGGCTACACCCACCTGTGAAGCACGGTGGAGGCTCTGTCACGGTTTGGGCTGCATTCAATGGGGGTGTTGCAGATCTCATCATAACTGGTGGAATTATGAACACAGAAAAGTCCGATTCTGACCCGTTAAAGCCCAGCTGGGAGACGCGTGATCGGCAGCAGCTTCATCTTCCAGCTCGAGCTGATCCCACACGCAGAAACACAATGGAGCAGTAACAGTGATGGAGTGGCGGACCTCAGCATCACTGGAGCAGTGTGTGATCATCTGCACAGAACTGAGCCCGGCTGCAGTGAAAATGTTCAGATTTGACTGAGCTCAGTATGAATTCAGTTTTCGGACCAGGAGCTCGTTCAGATTTAGAACCTTTTTCTAAAACTTCATTTTGTCCTGTTGGATAAAGTTTTGTAACACACAGAGCAGGCAGGCCATGCTGAGCCACACACACACACACACACACACACACACACACACACACGATGATGCAATGAAGAACCACAAACAGGACGCTTATGAAACGAGCGGTTTGTGCGGCACTCACGAGGAGACCTCTGAGCGGGATGGCTGCAGCTGCACAGCTCTCCCTGCTCCTCGCTCTCATCAGCAGCATCCACGCGGGAGAAATCCTCGCCGTACGAGCGGCGGGAGAAGCTTTTGAGTTCAGGCAGCCGGAGCAGAACGGTTCCTGCGTGGCCTCCAGACGTGCTGGTGCAGATACGTTGGTCCTGTGGAACGTCTCTTACTTTGGGAACATAAACTTCACGGTGCACGAAGATTTGATGGGACGACTCTCGGTTTCCGAGGCATCGTTTACTCTCCAGAACCTGAGCCGCTCGGACTCCGGCCTGTACCACCACGTGTGCTGGACCGAGGGCAAAGTGACGTATGAGAAAAACATCAGTCTGACTGTTTGTGGCGCGGTCAGTAAGAAAGTGAGGCAGCGCCTGGAAGAAACATTAGAGGTACAATGTGAAGGAGCCAGCGATGGTTTGGCGGTAGAGTGGATCAAATATGAGTTCAGGTACGGGAAAGACGTGCGGTCGAGAGTTTTAAACGACAGGACGACTTTGGAGGTGAGCAGCATCACAGAAAGCTTCCTGGAGGTGAAAAACACATCCGTTCTTCACGTGTCCAACATCACATTTTACACATTATACATCTGCCTGGTGATGAACCAGCAGCAGTGTGTTAGCAGCCATTCGGACCATCTCATCAAACTACCAAAGGTGGTCTATCACTCAGCAGGAGAGCCGGCCGAGCTGCGGTGCACCTTCACCGATCTCAATCAGTTCCCAGTTTGGTGGAAGCTGGAAGATTACTCCACCGCTGACCGAGAAGTCGGTCAGAACCACTCGCTGGTGTTCCCATCGCTGGCGCTGAACGAGTCGGGATGGTACGGCTGCGGCGGCCAAACCATAAAAGAGCGGTACCTGCTCGTGGTTTGCCCCAAATCAGGCCCACCTGCAGTGGAGGTCTTCTCAGAGGGAGACAACGTCGCTGTCAGATGCCCAGCTAAGACGGCATCAGATAATCGCTTTGAGTGGTTCATGAAGTCGATCCAAACAGCAGGTGAAACCGTTTTCATCAGGAGAATTCAGCTAAGCCCGACAAACTCAGCCAATGACAGCCTGCTGCTGACCAACACCTCAGCTCCGGATGCAGGAGAGTATGTGTGTGCAGTCCTGGACTCGGGTCAGCGCTGTCTGTCCACAGCAAAGACTCTTCTGATCCACCGGGAGCCCTTTGGGGTGTACTCGACCTTCTACAGAGGCAGGTGGATGCTGCTGAGCGGCCTGCAGGTGGCGCTTTGTGCTGCTGTGCTCTGTGTGAAGAGCAGGAGAGGAGAGCGGCTTGCAGCCCCGACTTAACCTGCTTATTGTTTTATTACCATTCAATATGCAGTTTAGCACTGAAGAAAGAGATGATTATTATTATTATAATTTTTATTTTTATTATTTACAGTCAGAAAAATCACTGTTCTTAATTACTGAATTTATTTGAAATGATTTTATGATTGATAATATATGTTTCTAATATAAATATTTTCAAATAACTGATTATTATATTACTGTTCAAGCTGTAATTTCTAACCTATTATTATTATTATTATTATTATTATTATTATTATTATTATTATTATTATTATTATTATTATTATTATTATTATTATTATTATTATTATTATTATTATTATTATTAATACA
>VUQK01037209.1:8090-19393 GCA_015106715.1 Bujurquina vittata | reverse complement strand
TTTTTTGCAACTTGTTGAGCTTCAGGCAACACATTACTAAAGTCTCCTACATTGAAGATGACAGTTTGATACACATACACACCAGGACAGTGTAGCAACATATCTAATGCCAGTTCCTAAAAATACATATCTGTCACTTCTAGAGAGCTGTTTGACGGCTCTAAAATTGGTTGGTGGGCCCTTCCTTTCTACAACATAGCAAAGGTGGTGACGATTGAAGATGAGAAGTCTACGCTAGACTGTTTTGACTGTTTTGATGCCAGGTACATGCGGTGCACTGTATATAGCTGTACAGTACGTGTTGGTGTGAATGCATTTATGCAATCAAAATACCAAGTATTAATGTCGAAGTACACAATTTGAGACGTGACAAAAGAGTTTAATTAAATCTAGTTTTACATAGTTGGTCTTTGGGGCCAAGATTTCCACATCAAATGTTAAGTTCGTTTATTTCGTGACCGTAAATGTACTTTTACAATCTCCAGCCCCCACAGTCGGAGGCCAAGTCTGTGTTGAAGTCGGTGTTTTGCTGAAGCCATTTGGCCAGACCAGCTTCTAGCCGCCCTCTCAGACCTGTTACCATGCAACCACGTCAAAGTGCCTGGCATAGCAGGGCCAACAGGCGGGAACCCGGCATGCCCGCAGATGGTAGGGCGGTCAGAACAGGCTGTGAGAGTGGTACCCCTCACTGTTCACACACATACACATTCACACACGCACAGCGCTGTCGACTGTTGCTTTGTGTGCTAACAGCCAGGCAGGCTCAACTCCCACTCTGCTCTCTGACAGGCTAATTATTGTGACTTGTGTTGTAGCTGTTGGAAGACGTTGTTCTCTGGTCACTAAGTTATTCTGCAGGTAGATACAGTGCTGGTTGTCAAGAATATGATGTTTCTTTCTGGGATACATCAACATAGAGACTAAAGTAGTGTTAATAATTGCATATATATATATATATATAGTGAGAGAGAAAGTGAGAGAAAAGAATTGTTACACAATCCCCTAGTAAGATAGTCAGAATTAGAATTGCTTGGTCAAATTGTGACTAAACCCAACACATGAGCCTCTATTGTTTCAATCACATTCTTCACATTTAGCAGCCTTGTTTTATTTCAAATTTTAGGAGTGTTAAATGGGCACTTTTCCACCCTCTTTCTCAAGTCGCGATAACTATCAGCCTGGGAGCGACTTAAAACAAACACGGCTTTGAGTGACAGGTGGGTGCTTTGCAATGCCAGCATGGCTACGGTTGGCAGGCAGCGGTGACAGTCGTCCTGCTGCCACACAAGCTGCTCCCACTGGTGAAACTGCAGGCGAGTCCAGGCTGGTCACTCCTCCCTGTCCTTTACTCTCTCCATCCATCCATTGATCTATCCATCCATCCCGTTTTCCCTCCATCACTGGCCTTTCTTCGCTGTCCTTTTTTTCCAGACTCTGCCTCTCTCAGATGCCTTTTTCTCTAACCCACCATCTTTAATCTTGTCTCTTTTCTCTATTCCTCACTTTCCTCTCTGCTTTCATCTGTGCACTTTTCCTTTTATTGAAAGGTTTGAAAGAATACCAAGTTGGCTCCAACTAAATGCATCAGTCTTATTAGTCTTGTCACTCCAGCATTCATGATCTTGCACCAAATAAAGCTAATCTGCATGGGATTGTTGACACTCTCGGGTTGATTTGAACTGTTTAGAGCGTAAATATGCTCGCAGCACAATGTGCCAGCATGTATTTAAAAAGTATATATACGTAAGGCGAATACATGTTTTTGCAGAAAATCCTGCCCTGAATAAAAATGCCCGGCAAAGAGACCTGTAGGGTTTAGTCAGGTTGCACATTTATGGCTCATTACGGAAGATGGTCAAAAAGATGGATGTAACTACTGTGATTTTAAGCATCATCTTTCCTCATTGCCATCTTGGCAAAACTGGATGCGACAAGCAAGGGATGCATCTGATGGTGAAAGTGCATGCTTACTGGCAAACAACTTGACAATTACAAGTTGTTAGCTGTTAAACATTCCATGGAGATTCCTAAATGAAACTTAGAATGACCAAAATTTACAAAATAGATAGATAGATGGCTCATTCAGTGTGAGTTAAAGTCATCTTCCCCTGGTGGCCATTAGTGAGAATGCAGACGTAAAGCACTTCTGCATCAGCTTCACTTTTTAGACCTGTATGCTATGTCTATGTTATGCTTAAAGATGAACACAGATGGTGTCAAAATAGTCATCCTGGATGCATTCAAACAGCTCTTTTTAGAAAAAGTCATCCACCAATCAGAAGGTCGGCGGTTCGATCCCTGGCTCCTCCAGCATCCACGTGTGCGTGAATGAGTGAGTGAAGCTTGTAGTAAAAAAGAGCTTAGAGTGCTCAAATTAATTGGAAAAGTGCTATATAAATGTCAGTCTATTTACAATTCAAGGTCTTGTGGCACCAAGACATTAGCAGCAGATCTGTTAAGTCCTGTTAATTTCAAGGTAGAGTTTATCCAGTTTATCACCTCCCAAATGGGATCTGGCAAATTTGGAGTAGCCTGACAACAGCCTGGTGACCCGTCCAGGGTATACTAAACAAACCACATACCAGGAAAAGCTCCACGTAACCTGCCATTTTAGAGATTTTGTGATGTCGCCATGTACCCATCACAGTCTAGCTCATTTCTAAGCCACTCAGAAACCTAAGCTTGTTCTTTTTTTACTGTCAGCTTTAAGAAATGACTCCTCGCTCACAACCACAATAACCCAGGCCCTGACAGGTGAAATCCTCACCAGATAATAAATGCCATCCACATAGCCTGTTAGGGGTTTTAATGCGGTGCCAATATCAGTGTATAGAAACACAGACAAAATATGGCCAAAGAGGAAGAGAGAAAAAAAATGTGTTTTCTTCAAAAACTACTATATGCACAAAAGCCATGTGTGACCTGTCTGTGTTCCCTTGTGCTTTAGTCACACTCATGCACAAGTTTGCTTCTGTGCAGGAAAATGGCAATTTAACTAACTTACAGCATCTCTCTTGCCACTACTAATACAATACAAGTGTAATTATGTTTTACCTTGCCTATGTTGTTTTCTGCCATTGAGTATTTAGCCACTGTTGGGAATTTAGAGTATTTATATCACGTTAAAGGCGTGAGTAGTTTTTCACATCGTTGATCTCCAGCATTGACAGTTGCTGCAGGTATCTTTGTTCTCTTGCTTCTTCAACAGTCTGACTCTTTTTGGCAACCTATCTATCCTTTGAGAGAGTGTGTGTGTGTGTGTGGGGGGGGGGGTCTCTAGAGGTACTGTTCTTTATGGGTCTTGGCTTATCTATGTGATTTACAGTCCAGCACTGTGAGCAAGAGAGTGGCAGACAAGGCACGCCATCGATCGACAGCCATCACACAGGAGGGAGGAGGCGCGTGCACGTGTGTGTGTATGTGTGTGTGTGTGTAAATAATGCAGAATATTGCATTAGGACAAACTTGGCTTCTTCTGCTCAGGCTGCGTCCTAATTGTCAGGCTGGAAAACAGATGGCAACGAAATCTATGTCTCCTCTTGGTTCCCTGGGTGTCGCTGACACACCAGAACGCAAACTTTCGTTCGTATATTAACAATTCTACTCTCCCTCACAAGAAATGATTTATGTTATGCAAAGTTATTGCATTGGGCCCTTGTTTTTGGGTACAGGCTGTTTTATTTGGCATGGTGTTCTAATTTTGACCGTGCGTGTTTGTGTGTGTCAGAGTGAAGGTCTGTTGAGGGACGTGGCACCCGTGGGTGGTGTTTTAGCTCAGTGTGTGTTCTGTATTGCTACACCTCCACATCACTGCAACACCACAGGGTTGCAGTTTAACGCCTTAACCACTACATACTGTACCTCCCTCAGAGACACACATGCACGCTCAAACAGAAATAAACGCTCGTGGTCAGGAACCCTGCAGATCTGATAGCGCTATCCCTCTTGGAAGCTTATTTGCTACTAGAGGACCTTTGTCTGTTCTACACAGGTGATCACGCACACAAACACAAGCACACACACGCAGCATTGAAGAGGAATCAACTTACAATTCATCTTTACCAAATTATCTCTGTGCAAGAGGCTTTGCAATGAACCCGGAGAGCATGTATCCAGGCTTAAAGCAATGCTACAGTCACACTAGGGAAAGAGATGGTTGGAGGCGGCAGCACGACCAAAATTCTTATACCCATGTGCAGTGAACTCGCCGTCTTGTTGCCTTTGAAATGGTTGAAGACCAGGTTGCTTCTGAGAGCAGGTGTGCAGCCACTTGCAGTCAGCTGCTGTCCTCAAAGTGACTTTGGCGTTTCGAGAAGGCGATAAAACAGAAATGAGATGGGATCAGTCTGCTACAAGTTCATAATTGAACGAGGTCAAGTTAGATATTTACATGCAATCTGTTTGTGATAATACAGTGATTAACTGTGATAAGTTGGTGAAAAGTGTAAATCTGTTGCCATCTGTTACAAATCTGTTGCCGTGTACTGTACATGCACTGAAATTCACATTAACGTCTTACAATCGCAGTTCAGGCAGAAGCTCATTGATTTGAAAAAAGACATTTTGAAATTCCTTCACAAGACATAGTTGCTGCAGGATGGTGATATCACTGCTAAATGAGATACGGTCTCAACAATAGAACCAGAATACAACCAGTTAGCAATCAGCTGAACTAACTCCCCTACTGCAAAGAGACACATTGCAGATGAATTGCAGTCATTGGTGCACACCAACTCAGATTGATTGCAATATGCTGGAAATCTATCTGTGTTTATAAATTAGAGAGATTAGTTGCAAACTTTCACCAATCTGTCTGAGAGTAATTACAGTCGCTCCGAGTCAGTTGTTTGGAAGCAGGGCACCTACCCTCAGGTGACCTGTGCAATCACCTTAGAATCAAAAGTGACTGGCTAAAGTTTGAGTTGCCACAACTACTGTACTTGTAATTGGTGGCCAAATGCAAAAAAGTTAAGTGTAATCACCAGGCAACCACTGATTGCTCCTAATCGCAATGAAGTTGCGTAATTGAGCCATAACAGAAACTGAAGTCTATGAATGACAACACAAGCCTTATCACGGTTTCATGAAATGTGCAGAATGTAGCATGCAGAGATCCTGCAAACTCCTACCTGCTTCTGAATCCTATGCTTTACTATGATTTGCAGTGGAAGTGGCGCAGTGGGTAGGCGCTCGGTTTGAGCCTCTGTACCTGCACTGCGTTGTGTCCTTGGGCAAGACACTTAAACCACATTGCCTAACGGTAGCGCCGGTCTCTGGCTGCATGACTCTGGATGAGTGACTTAGGACAATCATTTAGTTGTGTGCCTTCTGTGCACAATGACAATGAGTTGAGTCTAACATCTAACATTTTTGACATGGGAATCATTCTGGTTTCTGTTTATAGCTGCAGTTCTATTGACTAATGATGTCTGAGCAGGCTTTGCATGAAAGACAGCAGTCTGAAAACTATTGGCTACTGTCCAGTGATGTTTTACCTCTTTATTTATTTTTTAAAATTCATCTGCATTTGCCAACAATTGTGCCACACAGGTAGTTTTGAACCAGCTAATCTGGGTAACCCTAAATCTGTTTGTATAGAAAAAGCTTGGTTAAAACAGTGCTTTGCCTATTCTCTGCTTTAACCCTGGTGTGGTTACTGCATATTTTCAACAGCATGTGGGTGTTCCTCAGCACCTGCACTCCCCTCAGCCTTGTCATTTCTTTGACATTTAACAATTTTTTTTTTTGCCATCCAAGTTAGAACAAACTGTTCGGAACAAACCCACAAGCTCATTCTGACTGACATTGTTTGGTAGTTCTTAGGGGTAGTTGTCAGTCATTATTTAACTTCTAGGTGGATTAAAGAGGTACTAACAGGTTAAACTAACAATGTGTTATTGTGGTTAGCCCTGATTAGCTTTGGGGGGTGCAGCAACCACACATACACCCACTATATTAAATATAAGCTGGAGTGTTACACCCTTCCAGTAGCAAGCACAAGTACATAAATTTGACATGTGCATGTACATGAATTGCAGAGTGTTGTGTATTTTGGTATTGATATTGTTTGTTCAGGCTCATATTTGTTATGTGCCAGTCCCAAATGGGTTCTGCATTTGTACTCTTGGCTATGATTGTGCATGAGCCTGCGTGCGTGCCTGCATGTGTGTGTCTTTTGGCAGCCGGCTACTGCCTTTAGTTTCAAAAGTGTTTCATTCAGAGCCAGATGAAATCCCTCCTGCTTATACGGCAGCGATCAGACGGCGTATCATGCAGTCGTCGCTTCAGGCTAATGCACACACACACTCACTCGCACACACACAGACACAGGTGGATTTCAGTCTCCTGATGCGTATGTGTAGTCTGTAATGTGGCTGAAGAGCGCTTTACACATCCACAGTTCCACTCTTTTTTTAATGTGTATCATCATGTCTCAGGGAGAAAAAAAAATGTCACGGGGATAGACGAGAAATGCACAAATGGATAGATGAGGAAGGAGTGAAATACTCAGGGAATGAGAGGGCATGAATGAAAAAAGAAGTAAATGCAGAAGTGCCAAAATCTGCAGTTCTTCTGTTGACCACTTCAGGCTGGCTATAAAAATCAAGTTAATTCTTATGCTAAAAAGCCCAACTTAACATTAAAATGAACCATGTTCGGTCTCTGAAGCAAATTTCCCCCTCCATAACACTTTTACAGGGGTGATTTTTTTTTTTCATAGCTCATTGGATACTGGTAAGCCTTAAAGTTAGGAGTGTGGCCACCTTGATTGACAGATATGTCTCCACAGGTAGCTATACCTGTCTGTAAGGCTATTCTACAATTTGCTATCTGCAAATTTAAGTCATTGAATTGGACCTCCACACTTCGTTTTCAGTTAACTCATCTGACAGGGCTGTGCAGTCCAGAATGAGTGTAACTCTGGTATTTTATTAGTCTGTTTGCTAATCAGCTAGTGTGTGTGTCTGTGCAATGGATACAGCTTGCCAATCGTGCTTGCTACTGCTAGGGTATAACTTATCACTTCACCATCTTGTCCAAATGTGTTCTGGTTCCTACTTTTGGTTACAAAACTCTAACTCCGAGGCTTCAAAATCTTGAGTGCAGAAAGAAATGGGTGGCTCTGTTCAATTCAGTTCAATTCAATTCAAGAAAATAAAATAAAATAAAATACAACAAGGAGAATATCAGATGAGCAAGCACTTGGCAACAGTGGGAATGAAAAACTCCCTTTTAACAGGAAGAAAGCTCTGGCTGAACCAGACTTAGTGAGGGGCAGTTCTCTGCCCCAACAAGTTGGAGTAATTTAGTAATTACTAAAGATTGTAAATGCAGTAGTGGTGCATGAAAACAGAAGACAAAGAAAAGAGGTGAGTGGAAAAGAAATGCTTTGTGCTTCATGGAAAGAGAAAAAGGAAGAGAAGCTAATATGGGAGAAATATCCTTCTAGTCCCTGTCAGTGTAGCCTAGAAGCAATAACAAGTGTGTGAAAAAGTTTTTTAGCATCACCCTGAGCTAGAAGGTTTCTAATTTTAGCAATATTGTGCAAATGAAATAAAGCAGTCCTACATGTTTGTTTTAACTTGCACATTGAAGGATATCTCTTAATCGAAAATGACTCCAAGATTCCTCACAGTGTTACTGCAGGCCAAAATAATATAAAATAATATAATACAGTGTAGATCCCATATTTCTAAAGTTTTTAGGGAAAAGTACATTACAATAACCCCAGTTTTGTCTGAATTTAGAAAAAGGAAATTAGGGGCTTTATGTATTTAAGACATTCCTGCAATTTAACTAATAGTTTTGTGTCATCTGGCTTCATGGATAAATAAAGCTGGGTATCATCTGCATAGCAATGTATGCAATATTTTCTGAAAATATTGCATAGGGGAAGCTTATAGCGTGAATAAAAATGGTCCCAGCACAGAATCCTGAGGAACTCCATTATTAACTTAAGTGTGTGAAAAGACTTCCAGTTTACATGAATGAAGTTTAAGTTTATCAGATAAGATTCAAACCATTAGTTTGAATTGTTCATCAAACTGCAGTCATTCATTATAGACTGCATATAAAATACAGTCTATGATGAAAAAATGCAAATGAAGCCATTACCTCGTTCCACAGCAGCAGGCCAGATATGCTAGTAATTTTCCCTTTTCCTTAATAAGCTGTAAGAAATTTCTCATGAGTGCACTGTACTCTATTCAGAAAATGTGTGAGCATGTGTGTTTGTGTGTGTGTGTTTAGTAGCGAATTTTAGGGTAGGATCCAAGTGCTTGAGGCATGTGCCTATTTTGAGTATAATTACACCATAATGCTTATGAGCATATGCTTGAGTGGGTGTGACAGTGGTGTATGAGTGTTTGACCTCGACATGCAAGGAGCAAACTGGTTATTTTTTTTTCTAATTAGTTTGTTTATCATCACTTTACTAGACCCCATCTCATTTTCATACAACTGCACACACTAACAGAAGGTAGACCAAGTTGTGTATGTGTACAGAAATGTCTGTGGATGTGACAGATGTGTGTGCGTGTTCGTGTATATGTGTGAGTGGCTTTCAAGTAATGGCCAATGGCAGGTAGAAAGGTGATGGATTGCCTGATTAGTGGTCTGGCAGGGCTCTCCTCACAGATGGGCTGTTAGATGTGGGCATCTGGCCCTGACATGCACACACACTCTCTCTTTTTCTTTCTCTGTCTCTCTCTCTCACATACACACACACGCAAACACTGTACAGGCATATATAGTGTGTGCATGTACACATACCTGCACATGTGTACTCTATAGAGACATGAATGCACAAATAAAACTTTTTCTGTCTTCCCCCACCATCTGTCCCTTGTCTTCTCTCCATCCCTTCCTTGTCCTCCCTCTGTCCTTCTCGCTCTCTCCCACTGTGTGCCTGGGTCCCCATGCTTTGCTCGTTAGTCAGTGTAATTACCAGGGAAGGGGAACAGATTAGGGTGTTTACGCGCCAGGATGTTTACATGGGCGGACACACATGCTGCCTGTATCATCGTGCAAGGGATTAAACGCGCACACACAAGCAGGGCAACAAATCACATCAGTGGATCCATGACTAATGCGAAAAGGTTACAAATCCAAGCATGGGCATTACCCTTAACTCCTGCATACATATAGGATGCAGATATGACATATTCCCACATTTTTTTTTTCCATGTGGGAATATGGACATAGTAACAGTATATGCCTGCTGTGAGGAAAAAATAAGTGGAGATGGAGCAGATTGGTTTATGATGCATGCTTACTTTTGATCTAGAGTATATATTTACCCACCCCTAATTTGTTGTCTGTACATTTTAATAAATGAACATTTCTAAATATAACCAGTGATTAACATAAAAAATCTTATTGAGATATTCTGACCAGGGAAGATGTCAAAAATTATTTAGCTTTAAAGGAACGGGGAGCATTTTGGCAGGATTTTCAAGCTGAGAATATTGATAGCATTGCCACAGATTTCCATTCAGCTGCAACCATGTTTTTGGGTCAGCTGATACAAGAAGATATAACCGTGATGTAATGTGAACATTAAGTTGAAAACAAAAAAAGGCAACTAAAACAGATGCCTTAAAGTGTGTACACTGTGCCTGAGGGCCTGCAGCTGCCAGCAGCCTCAGCATCGATATGAACATTTGAAGGAGTTTTTATAAATGAATTAGCAGGGAGTGTGAGAGAAGAAAACTTGTGTTATTATGAATATTGTGCCTGCCAGGTCAGAATATCAAAATTTTTTGGAAAGTGTCAAAGATTGCAGGAGTGTAGATGTTCTCAGCTCACTCTAGGCCCTCAATCACACAAGTTTAGAGACCGGTTGCTGACCCTCTGGGAACCACAGGTCACTAAGGAAAAATGTGGTGAGAAGTTGCTAGAGGCTACTAGGTCAAATTGGTCACATGAAGATTTACAATTCTGCACCAAAAATATACTTGCAATTACTTTGGTTGCTAATAGAGTACTGCTGTCCCCTGTAATTTGTCTAGAAAATGCTGACTTGTCTACAAACACGCGCCAACTGCTTGCCTACTGCTTGTGAAACTGTGAAAAGTGTGATGCAAGAAGAAACAGACTGTGTGACCTAAAAGCAAAAGTTACACCTTGTGAAACATTTTGGTTGCAGTAATATGGCACAACTTTTGTTCTCTGTTTATTTTTTGTTATACCTCCTCAGATTTCACTACCACTCGGTGACTATTGGACCACGTTTAAAAACAAATTGGCACCTTTCATGCCAAAGCGACCAAAGCAGTCACGTGGAGGTTGTGTGGTGCAGCACCCTCTTTGTGACCTTTCACCTAGCAACAGCAAATAACTTTCAGCAACCAATCACCAGCCAGAACACACATTTATTCCTAGTGAGTGGTTGTTGCCAGGGGTTGCCAGCCGGTCTCTAGACTTATATGACTGAAGCCTAAAACAGAGTAAGAAAAGAAAAGTGACCTTGGAAGTATGATAAAGCTTTAGAAATACACACCAATCAGCCAACACAATAAAACCACCTGTGCACCCCCCAATGGCAGCAGCTTCCCTGAGCTCACACACAGCGAAAAAAAAAAAAGGAAATGATTGATTGACAAAACACTAAAAAAGGTCAAAAATGCGCTGGAGTGCAGGTTGGGATATGGATGCAGGATTTGTGTGGTTTTAATGTTGTGGCTAAAATCAATATATAATGGATCTATGTGAGTAAAACTCATTACCACAAATGGCCAATAACAACTGTATCTACGTAGGTAACATTTTAAAAATACATTATTTTATTTTTAATTCATTTGCTCATGACAATTCCATAGAAAAGAAGCCATGTTAAATAATCAGTAGTGACTGAAGCCCACTCTAGAACTATGTAGGGTCGATCCTCGGTTGTGTGACAAGTTCCATCAAAGTCACTGTCAAACGCTTGATGAGAACCAAAATTCAAACAGGACTGGGAAAAATTTCAACGCTCAAATGACAGATTGAAGGTCACTTCAAAGTTTAATTACCCCCAGGCTCTCTGCTCTACTTCTGATGCACTCCTTGCACCTTACACATCCCGTCCTCCACATTCTGCATGGCTTCCTCCGCGTTCGCCGCTCCATCACCGCATAATTTGATTTTATGTACATGTTCCCGTGTCAGACCTGCAGGTGCTCGCCCGCTGAACTGAACCGAACTGCCGACATGACACTAAGGAAGCCTCTTTCAGTGCGTCCCGCTATCATGAAATTTCCCACCAGGCCACAAGCCAGCCAAGCCCCCTCTGGGCAGGGCTCATCCGATTGCGTGGGGGGGGG
>VUQK01037192.1:1999-25521 GCA_015106715.1 Bujurquina vittata | reverse complement strand
CTCTCTTCTCAGTATTATGGCATCTCCTTCCTTTGGTAGCTTTAGTGACTTTAAACCCCCCAAAAGGTTAAAGGTGGCACATTCTCACGCAGCCTTTAAGCCAGTATGGTTTTCTCAGATAAGAAAATCATTAGTATTTTTACCTTTCATTATTTCTCAACCATGTTTTCCCTTTTGTTTTCCCCTCTCCTTCTGTTCATCTCCTTTCCTGCTTCTCTCTTGACTGTCATCTGCCTCTTCCTCCTTCTTTGTGTTTGTGTGGATGTGTGTGTGGGTGTGTGTGGACTGTTGATACCCCAACCCATCACCCTACTTCCCAACACTAGACTACGCTGAGCAGCTACGAATTATGCAGAAGACCAAGGAGAAGCTTGAAATTGCATTAGAAAGGCATCAGGATTGTACGTACCTCTACTCTCCTCCCAATAAGCTTCCTTTCTTTCTCCTGTCTGTCAGCTGTACTAATCATTACCTGGCACATCATCACTTCCTCTCATGCAGATATTTTTGGATTCCAGATGCTAATATCATGGGCTTTAGAGGCTTGCTTTGGAAGTGCTTTTTTCTTTTAATTTCACCCCCCCAACACTGATATATATAATGTTCAGAACATTGATTTTTTTTTTTTAGAGCCATGTATGCATTTTCTGTCACTTTGTCCTAAGTTTGTGCCATACTTTTGCTTAACGGTTTCTTACATTTGCCACAAAGTACAGCAACAGCTCCCAAGGCTGATTTTTCCAAACAGACTAATGCAGCTGATAGCCAAAGATGTTGGAACATTAAAATAAATGAAAACCCACCCATCATTTAGAATATGTCACATACGTGTTACATTCTGATGTGTTTACCTTGCTTCAAAGAAAAAAAAACAAAACTGGTTTATCCACCAATTAAAATATTTTACAAGAAAGAACCCCACCCTAGTGTCCAGCTTCTTTGTTTTCTGGGTCGCATGACAAGATGAATGTGTTTTTGTCTTGGCAGTAAGTGAATGATTAAGCAACAAATTTCATAGTAGAATATTTCAATTTTGTTTAGAGGGGGCTTCAGGAGCTTGGTCTGGGTGTAGCTCTGCTTTTGGCAGATGCTGGAGCAAACAGAGCTGTTGGACCTGGAGTAGTACAACCGCGTCCAAATTTATTGAAATATGCCAGTTTTGACATGTTTACACTCAACGCCACAAGCAATAAACACAAACATTGAAATAACCTAATACAGATAAGCTAGCTTACCATTTTTACCTGTTATTTTGTGTGGGTTGTTAATGGGTAATTTGTAAACTTCTTTAAAGTTTAAACTTCACCTTTTTCGGCATCCATTTAAACAAACTGTGGCCATGCTGTCAATTTCTTTAACTCGTCTAATTTGAAAACACTTCAGTCTTTCCCAGTTTCAGATTCTGTCTACACCAGGGAACTATTTTATTTGCCAATTAATATGGGACAACACATGTAATCTGCTGGCTCATGTGAATCTCTTGCTTTGAATAAACTCCAACTTCACCATCCTGGACTGCTGCCGTTGATTTTATTCCTTGTTCTGTTCTGCATCCTTAATGAGCTTGGTGTAGCAGCATATGAGCCAATTTTCCACCTGCTTCAAGTTCTACGTAGAGTGACCTTCACGATCACAGCAGATGTTCAGAGCAGAACAAAAACCACTGACCCCAGCTGCTGTCCCAGATGGTAGACTTGGAATATGCACCAAAGTAGCAGGCAGATGAATGATATTGAGGACCATCATAACAACAACATTTGTGGGTTAAGCAGCAAAGTTGAGTATTCTGGTGACACCCATGAAAAACTTTTCTGCCAGTGCCGAACAGCTTATTCTGCTATTGGCTCTTGTTTGGTGTTTATTGGATTGGATAATTGCTGGTTAATGAATGGGATGCTATCCCATAGTAGTGTGTGACCAACCAATCAGGTGGTGCCTGGCTGTTGCGGGTGCATATGATACTTCCATTATCCAGTCCAAATGAGTCAATAGCAGGATAAACTGTTTGGTACTGGCAGAGAAGATTTGGGAAATTTTTCATGGACACAACCTATGTGCTCAACCTACAAATGTGTTTTCCTTATTCATACAGGTTCTTCAACAATATATAAAAAAAAAAGCATTGTTACAACAAGAAAATTGACCAAACACAAATATCCTTACTTTATGTGCCAAGTTTAGCAGGTTGGGAAAGTCTAAAGTTTTGAAAACACCTGGATGCTTTTCTTCCTGACAAATTAATGGATTAGTCATGGGAGACTAGTGATGTCAAACTTTCCACCTAGTTAAAGTACCGTAACACTGGCATTTGTGTGACAAATGAAGAATTAGATGAGACCTTACTGGGCCATCCAGTCAGCAACAGCCCTAATGTCTCAAAGTGAATTTTGGATAACACATTTAACTCCTAAGAGGATAACCGATTTTCATGTTAGGCACTCTAATGCCAAACGGCTCAAAATACAAACTTTTCTGCGTTCTCCAAAAACCTGTTGATTTAAAACCCCACAGCTATCTCTCTGGCACCCCTCCCTGCTTACTTCATAGTTTTATCTCGTAGTAATGTAGATCGAATTGCTGCTCTAAGAATAGTTTGCCTCGTTTTCTGTCTTGTACTCTATTATTGTGAGTTGTATTGAACTGTGCAGTTTCTAGGGGCTTTAAGCTTTTAGTCTAGATTGCTTCGTGTCTTCAGGATGGATTTGTTTTCTTCTGCACAGCTATTGTGATAGTAGCTTTACTATCTTTCTGTTTCTGCCAGTTGCCATGCATTGCTTTTCTCTGCCTGTTTTAGTTTCTGGGATGAACACTCTTATTAAACTGACTCCAACTTTTCACAGCTACTAACGGTGCCGCTTTCTGTGCTATTTAACGTTTATGTTCTCTTTGGTTGCGTACAAATGTTTCTGTGTGCTTTCCATCTTTCCCATTCTTTTTTCCATCTCAATTTCACTACTCAGCATCCATAAAGAAACTTCAGGAACAGAATGACTCTCATCAGGCCAGCAGAGCCAAAATGGCAGAGGGGATGGCTTTAGCGTTGGAAAAGAAAGATCAGGTAAGGATAGATTCTGTCTCACTTATTGTATAGTGCTGATTTATTCTGTATTTTTTTTACATTTTCTATTCTTCTCCTGCAGGAATGGATGGACAAAATGGCCGGTTTAGAGAAAGTAAGTTAAATCGCTTGTAAAATGTATAGAATAAGGACAAACAATTTAAGATCTTAAAATAACTGTCCATTTCAAACATGGAAGGATTATAGACTGTATATAAAAGATGGGCTTGGGTTCCAGGTTTTAAAAGTGAAGCCACTGCAGAAGTACCTTAAGCCTGCATTCTTTCTCAGCAGGGGCAACTTCTCAACTCTAGTAGGAAAAAGAAGTAGTTGTATAGAAGTCCAAGGGAAAACAGGTCTTAGCTCCTTTTCCCTTTGACCTCAGTAAGCTTACCCTTCCCTGGTGGATTTATGGGCTTAATTGCTAGTCATACTGAAGACAACACAA
This sequence comes from Bujurquina vittata, assembly GCA_015106715.1. Lineage (NCBI taxonomy): Eukaryota > Metazoa > Chordata > Actinopteri > Cichliformes > Cichlidae > Bujurquina > Bujurquina vittata. The sequence continues at coordinate 22,015 of VUQK01037192.1, read as the reverse complement.
TGTTAATTTTCTCCCCATCAGTGTTCAAAAGGATGTTAAAGTGGAGAATTCATTAGGGTTGTTATTGACAAGTCACTATTGTATGTGCAGTGTTCATTGGTTTCCTTGTCAGATCTGCCCTGTGATCACAATACCTGGCATCAAGAAGTTGAGATGAAGGCGGTGAAAACTCCATGGTTGTGACACATATATACAAACAAGAGGGAGTGAGGTCCTCCCCCGGTTACATACACTGGCACACGGACTGATAGTCTAGGGCATTGTTCAACTGTGAGAGGAACCCATGTACTGGGATTTTTGAACTTTGGGGTGGATCTTTTATCCAGTTGTAGCTCATTATACACAGACTAGAGATTTCATCCTAAGGCAGTGAAGCAGATGTGGCTGTGGTTGGTCAGGTGATTGTGGATGTTCATGCGTTATGCTCAGTGCCCCGTATTTTTCTCCCTGCACAGTCGGAGAGGACCGAGGTAGTGAATGTGCTGGCTCGCAAGTTAGTGAGGACCCTCCTTTTTGCATATCCACTAAAAAAAAAAAAAGTGCAACTCATTGTCATTGTGCACACAAGGCACACAACAAAATGAGGGTTTCAGATCACTCATCCAGAGACAAGCATCTGCGGTCATGCAGCCAGAGACCGGCGCTACCGTTAGGCAATGTGGTTTAAGTATCTTGCCGAAGGACACAACGCAGCGCAGGAACAGGGCTCGAACCTGCAACCTTCCGGCTGAAAGGCAAGCGCCTACCCACTGCGCCACTGTTTGAGATGTTTCCCTGATCCAACACACCTGAATCAAATGGCTGAATTGCCTCCTCAATATGCAGTCAGGTTCTCCAGAGTCCTGCTAATGACTTCTATATTTGACTCAGGTGTGTTGAAGCAGAGATACATCTAAAACCTGCAGGGCAGGGGGGCATGAGGCCTGGATTTGAGAACCACTGGTCTAAACAGTGTCTTTTCCACTGGATGGCAGGAGCTATTGCCCTTGATTATCCTAGTAGGGCTCTTCAGCCTCCTGCTGTTCTGTGGGCACATTCTAACAGGGGCCTGGCAGCCTCATGAGCTCTCTTTAAGGGCATTTCCATCCAAGAGGTGTGCATAGCTGCTCGCTGGGCCTTTCCCCATATATTTGCTAAGTTTTATGAGTTAGACGTTAGAATACCTAACTTTGTGCATTCAGTCTATAGTGCAGGTTCTTCTTAGGTGGAAGCGGCACCCCTGTGAAATGCTGTTGGGGACAGTTGCCTTCTTAACAGGCATGTCATGGCAATCTGGGAGTGAATATATCTTCCATAATGATGTGAAACAAATGCTATGAAAGAAAACCCAAGGTTATGACTATAACCCCATTTGCTAAGCATGATTAGCATGAGTGAGTGTCTGACCAAACCACTCTCTTACTGTGAAAGCGAAGAAGACGTGTGCTTGTTTTGAATTATTAACTATTATATAGGTGGGCCCTAGCCTGTCCTGCTTTGAGTGTTGCTGAGCCAGCCTATAGGGGCTGGTATAATGGTATTTGAGCTTATGACCAAGTCACACAGGTGTTCCAGATAGTGAGATACTCACTCATGCTAATCAGAAAGCTCGGGTCATATACCTCAAGATTCTTGACACCTGAATAAATCCAATAAATGGTGCATGTGAACAACGGCATGTTTACAACAACGGTGTGTTTGTTTAGGAGAAGGCTGCCCTGTCATCTCGGCTAGAGGAGATGAAGGAACAGAGCTTAGCACTCTTTCAAAAAAGGGACGACCTGGATGAACTGGAGGGCTTTCAGCAGCAGGAGCTTGCTAAAGTTAAACACATGGTGCGTACATGTGGAGTGCCAGTTTCTTCCTAACATTTTGCGATTAAGGAAAAGAGTTGTAGTCAATTATTTTCCTTTGCTTTAGAAGTAGTGCATTCTTTGTGCCTCAGTGCAGGACTGGAAAGTCTCTACATGTGCTTGAAAGCACTTTTTGGTGTAGTATGATGATTGGATTTTGTTTATCAGTTGCTGAGGAAGGAGGAACTGCTGAGCCAGCGGGAGCGGGAGCTTCAGCAAAAGGAGGCTGAAATTCAGTCAGCAAAACGAGGGCTGTCTGAGACTCGGGGGAAACTCCACATTCTGGAACAGGAGCATGAGGAGAGCTGCAGAATGAACTCAGAGCTGGAGATAGAGCGGTATGGAAAATTTCTTTTTCTTTTTTTTTGCAGAGAGAGTTACAAATTAACTAAGAATTTAATTAAGAATTTCAACATTTAGTCACATGCTCTAGAATTGAGCTTGGATTTGTTGTTTGACTGTGACTTTTGTGAAAGAACACAATAATTGAAAGAGCATTTTATTTGATCCATGCAGAGAAGAGCTGCTGCTGCTCAGAGAGGAGGCTGACAAGAAGATCAGCGAGTTGGAGGGACGATGCCAGGAGCTGCAGTTAGTCATCCAGCAGGTCTCTGAAGACTTCCAGAAGGTCAGCAATGAGCAGAGACTGGACATCCTGCACTCTACAACTCTGCTCATTCACTGATTGTTAACTTTGTTGTTTTTCAGTCACAGAGTATGGCTTCAACTTTAGAGAAGTCCTTCCATGAACTACAGACTGAACATGATGCTCTGAAGTTGCAACTGCAAAAGGTCAGAACGTGAAGAGTAATAAAAATTTAATGTTCTGCCCAGATTGACAGTCTTTGTCTAATTGGGCTTAAATAAAATGTTTTACATTTTCAGGCACTGCATTTTTTTTCATACCTCTCCTAATATGATTCAATTATTTTTTTTACATCATGAATCATTCCATTGTGAAAAAGCAAAACGAAGAGTATTTTTAATTTATTAAAAAAATACATATATAGTCTTCCTGTATCTGTTTGCCTAGCCAAACAAATTAGTTAATTCCTTTGTGAAGATGGGAGAACAGCAGGACAACTGTTAGCATATTAGTCTGCCAGTCAGACCTTTAAAGTGGAGGATCCAGAGAGAAGCCATTCTTTGCTGAAAGTGACAGGACAGTTTGTTCAAAGGCACCTGAAGTTTCTCTATGAGATGCAAAATCTTCTGGCCTGATGAAAGAAAGGTTCAACTTTTTTGCCACAATACCCAACAGTATGTGTGGCATAAATCTGAGCATGATTGTTGATACCCATCTGTAAAGTCAAACATAGTAGTGGCAGCATGATACAGTAGATCTGTGACACAAACTAAGAGGGCACAGGGATGACTCTGGGGAAAACTCTGAAGATGCTCTGACCAATTTTTAGCAAAATTCACAAAACTCTCAAAAATCCTGGTTTTACTTATTCTTGTGTACATGTGTTGAGGAAAAAAATCTAGTCCTCTTTAACATGAGTCTTAAAGTACAACAATGTGGAATGAAGAGTCAGTGTGTTTTGTTGGGGTTGTCAGAAAATATAAATGATCACATTACAGATTGTTCCATTTGTTTTAAATGCCATTTCAGTCTTGGGGGGGGGATGTTTTTGTTTCCAAGGATGTGAAAACTTGTGCACTTTACTTGTTGTTGGGCTGATACTGTCTATCATCAGGCTGCTGTGGCGGAGGAGGACAAGGAGCGGTTGTTGGTGGATCTACAGAAGAAAGTAACATCCTTGGAGAGACGGCTGCAGGGGAACCTGAGCCAGGATGAGCACCTACAGGAGCTCCTACAAGAGGTTAAGAATCATTATAATAATCTTTAAGAAAAGGAGGAGAAGCAGAAACACCTATTTATTATTTTTGTTTATCTTTTCAGAAGTCCAGCTTGGAGCAAACTCTGGAAGAGGCGAGAGCAGAGCTGCTAGCTGTCAGGACAAACCATGCTGATACTGTCAGCTCTCTGGAGGCACAGGTAAAATGGTACATTTATATAAGGTAGAGAACATTAAACAAGGCCAAATCTGCAAACCGCATATAAATGGATGTAATGTCTGGTAGTGAATTAGAACGGTACCCGATGAGGTAGTCAGTGGTGTATTAGTTTAGAGGGTTTAAGTTGTATTAAGTGTTACCCAACTGATCAGTTCACATGAACAAAAAACATCAAGATAAAGTAAATGGAGACATAAGTTGAAGCTGTAATGGGAAAGCAAGTTTGGGATTGTAGATGGAGTCATTGGCTTCAAGGTCATATGGCTAAATCTTTGTTTTTGTTAAGTATTTTTCATGTCTGCTTCATATCTAACAAATGGTTTGAAGGATTTTGATAAAAACTTGCATGATTATTTTCCATATCAAGACGTGCAGAGATGAACTTCTGGTCAAAGTCACATAATTATTAAATCTTTGTTTTTCATGTGACAGCAAACAGGGTAAATACAGTTAGACTTGTGTATTTTACCCTGCTAGGTGTTGCTCCTGTTTTTTTAAAATTAGTGGTTTATTTCTGTTGCTTTCATTTGAATTTCATTTTAATCTGAAATGTTGACTATGTGCTTTATACAGCATGTCTCCTTCACCCATTCACACATTAAAAAAAGCACTTTCTGTCTAAAACCTTTCTAGCACACCCACACACATACACACACACATTCCCATTCTGATGAATGCAACGGCAGCAACTTGGGTTCAGTATCTTACCCAAGCATACTTTGGCATGCAGACTGAAGCAGCCTGGGGTCAAGCCATCAGCCTTCTGACTGCTCTGCCTCCTAAGCCACAGCCACCCCAACAGACTCTGAACAGACTGTTATTTAAAAAAATAAATTAAAAAATCAATTCTAAACGTGTGACCTTAGGTATCGAGGATGAGCTGTACTATTACTGAGCTGCAGACTCTTCTGCGACACAAAGATGACTCCTCCAGGGCCTACAGAGAGAGAACAGACACACAAGTAAGCTGCGAGACACAAGACACCCTGCTCTAAGAAATTATACATGATGAAACTCACTCGTAGTCGCTTGATTGATACTGCCCATGGATTCTAAGCTGAGATTGGAAAGTCACATTGTTTTTGATGAAAAAGCCTCATGGAACATTCATTCATATCATATTGATTGCATTTTCTGTTTCAGATAGCTAATCTGGAGCAGCAGGTACTACAGAGTAGTGAGAGGCTGAGCAGTGCAGAGCAGCAGATCACAGAGAAACAGCAGTACATGGATAAACTGGTGAGCACCACTTGGAGTCAGAGCACAGAATGAATTTTTTCCCCCCAACAGAAATAAGCCTGATCTTTCCTTCTGTGGGTGACAGAGAAAAATAATTTAATTTTGAACCTACACGATAAACTGCTGGTTGAAAGATCTCTCAGCCAGAATTCTATGCCAGTGCCAGAAATAGAAAGGAGAACGTTTGGACACAAACTTAAAGCATTGGGCTTGATCATTATTGATTAGTTTGAGAAAGGAAAAAAAACTTGTGAAGTGATCCTGCACTTCTCAATTTTTATAACTTGGTGCATTGTGCCGATGCAGCTGGGTTGAAGACACAAATCTATGATTGTGTTGGTTTTTACTGCTGTTTTAATGATCTATCAATACAGAAGCTCAGAGATTGACAGATTATACAGAGGGAGATGTTGCAAGATTTGGAAAAGATGAGACTTTGTTAAAAAAAAAAAAAAAAAAGAATTTTTTTTGCTTCCCATTTTGACAACTTCATCTCGTATACCAGCACTGAAGTGGAGGTTTTGTCTGTAGTTGCAACACTTACCGTTCAGGAGGATACTGCAGCGGCTACCTGCACCATAGCGGGAGCATAAATGAATGTGCCTGTGTGATGATGTTACTGGCGATGTGTGAAACAACTAACATGGTGGGTATATTGGGGCCTTGATGCATGCCTTTTGTCTTTCATGATATTGTTCTGAGGAAAAACAGCATCACTTACAAAGAAGTAAAATATTTAAAGCAAATTTTAACTCACTTAACTCAACATGTATTATTAACATGTACTGTCTGTTGAAAATATATTGTCAGCTTCTGGCCTCCTGCAGTCCCATATATAATAATTTGTGTAACCTGTTTTTAATCTTGAACCTATTTGTAAAACACAGAGAAATCAAAAAGACAGTAAACTGTTATTAAAAGAGTGACATTTGTGTGTGCTCACATTATTATTATTTTTTTGCTAAAAGATGGACTTTTAGTGTGGTTAGAATGAAGGTAAAGAATTTTTAAATGTATGCATAAACATGCTTTTTCCTGTGTTTTCAGCAAGGAGAGTGGAGCGCAGAGAAAGCCTTTCTGGATCAGCAGGTGTCTTTGTTAGAGCAGCAGAGTCAGGAGAAGGCCAGCCGGCTGGAGGATTGCATCGCCTCTTTACAGAAAGACAAACAGACACTACAGAACAGGCTGGTATGTTTCTCGTTTTCATTTCTCTTTATTTGATTAGATTGTTTTTTGTCTAATCTGTAACATTATGCAATATTATAACAATATTATTAAAAACACTGTGGCACACATCGGTCTCCAAAGCTAGTAGGCAGCCCAGTACAGCTATGACAAAAATGGATGTAGTATTTTTGTGCCTCGTTTCTACTGAATCATATTAAGCAGGATTGCAGCAGAGAATCTTTAGAAGAGTTCATCGCTCACTGCTGTTTCGCTGTCATTTGCTCTCATTTTGATTTTGATTGTGTGACAGAGTTTCACTGTGGTCTGATAAATAGGATGAGGCACTATTGGCACTTTGGCCCTAAACTTGTAGAGTTAATATGGATGTTTCCATATGGAATTTCCAAAAGAGAGCCTTTGGCCCAAAGGATTGACGAGTAATTGTTATGGTGTGTGTACGCGTTTGTGTGCTTATGTGCATGCATGGTAGGCTGATCTGGACAAGCAGATGGATGAGGCAGATTCCCTTCTGAAGCAGCGAACAGAAGAACTGGCGCAGTGCAGGGTAAATACCACAACACACAGGATACATACATATATTTAATTTAAACAGCAATAACGAGAAAGTACCCAAAATGAACACCACTGGTACCAAAAGCTGAACAACTGAAAAGGTTCATCCCAGAAAAAAGGGCAACTGTAACAAACAATCCAAAAAATACAACACAACAACAACAAAAAACAATTTACAGCAAACAACTGTTTGAGCTCATTTGTTAGCTCCACATCCCCATAAAAACCTTCCAGAGTCTTCCTAATGAAACGGCTAACATCATTTGTCTTACCAGTTGAATAATAAGATTGATGTTTTATTTTTACAGTGCTATTCAGTTTTAGAATTTAAAAGACTGTAGTTCATTAATCTTTATTTCTTTTATTATAATTATCTTCTCAACATAGACGTAGTTTATTTATTTTGTTTATTTTGTGATATCATGCCAGATTTTAATCATATATTAATAATTCAGCTTTTGTACTTTGTTAGAGTATACAGAAAACTTTAAAAATGTATTTACTTTATGGGCTATTAAAGAAAGCAGAGTGTATTTGTAGCCCTCATTCCCGGCCTGTGTGTGTTTTCCCAGGCGGAGCTACACAGCCGGCAGACAGTGAGCACGGAAATCGCCAAAGCTCTGGAAGAAACCAGACGACAGAAGGAGGGGCTGCAAACACAGGTCTGTGGATAAACACACAGCCTTCAGTATTCAGAAACACAAAGTCAATAGCTAACATTTGGACTCCTACAGCTAATGAAGTAACTCCATTTGGACTTTACCTGTACATAACTGGACCTTACCTTTGTTTGTATTGTGTAATGAAAAGTGTTTGCCTGTGCTTGATGTCAGGTTGCAGAGCTTAGCACAGCTCTACAGAGCTCACAGCAGGAACTGTCCACTGTCACTGAGAAGCTGGCACTCAGAGAGGATGACATCAAAACACTCCAGAATGGTAGACACATGCACTATGAATCCTTTAAAACATGTTACTGAAGTGTCTGTGCTCTAAAATACAAAGAACAGGTTAAAGCTCCAACACTACTTAGAGTATGTAGAACAGCCTGATTGTCACGTTTTGGCTTGTGGATGTTCTTCACGGTCGTCAGGACCACAAACATATTAACTAAACATATTAGCTAAATAATAAATGCGTTGCATCTTTAACCTCCTCAGATTTTGAAAGTGGGTAATGTGAACAAAACAGAAATCTCTGCTGTTTCTACTGATCACAAGTTTAAGCCTGTTGTTTTCAAACTGTAGGGTGCTGCTCACTGGTGGGGCATGAACACCCAGTTAAAAAAATATAGTGTAAAAAAATTTTATGAATGAAGAAATATGATTTTTGGGGGGCAAATAAACTTGCTTGTATTTATTACAAGTCAGATGTTATTTGTAGAGAGTGGCTTACCACTGAAAGAGAATCAGGATCATATTCTGTTTGAGTCAACTGTATATTGAGTTTAGCAACTAAGTCTATTGGATTCTTTTTTTACGCAGTTGCACACATGTAAGAGTGAAGCTGGGATGAGACACTAATGGTATATTAATTCTACCATTTTATTTTAATGGTAGAATTGAAAGAATCCTGTGGAAAATAAGAAAGTGGTTTTTGGCCAGTTTTTGTCCAGAGCCTTTGTCTCGAAAATGATGTGTTTCTGTTGCAGAGGTGCAGAGTCGACAGGCGTCCCTGGTCGAGGTGCAGGAGGAGGCTGAGCGGCTGAGAGCCCAGCTGGAGCAGATGGAGCTGGACAAAGACTCCCAGCTCACTAGTCTGAAGGAGGAGCTGCTGGGCCAAACTCAGCAGCTAGATAGCTGCCAAGCTCGGGTCAGCACCTACACACACTCACAGTTGTATGGAAGTAGTGCACAGTGAACATGTTCAAAGCTGTATTTTATAAAGTGGGTGTTTGGTTGTGGCTGGTGTGGAGGTATTGTGTTTTCCAGGTGTTCATACAGCCATTGTCATGAATTCAGAATTTCTTCTTAAACTGGAACAGTTTAAGTACTTTAATGCACACTGAATTAATAGTCCGTGTGTGGACTGTCCAGATCTCATACCTGGAGGTGGAGGTGGAAACCCTGACTGAACAGCTTCACAGTCACAGTGTAGTGTGTGAGGAGGAGCAGAATGGCAGTGTGACCGTGGACGACCTGGATCACCTCCAGAAAGTCAACAGAGAGCTGGAGCAGCAGCTCAGCGACAAGAACAGGGTCAGCCACTTTTTTTTTTTCTGCAATTCATATTTGATTGTTCCTATAGCTTTTAATATAATAGTAATACCAGCTCCAGGCAAATGTTCTGGAGATACATGCATAAAACCAGATACACCCATCTCACCCAAACTCACTGATACTGTTTGCAGACCATAAAGCAGTTGCAGCAGAGACTGGCAGAACTGAAGCGGACTCTGCAGAAAGAACTGGTAAGAGAGTGAATCTCAATACGGTATTAGTGGAGCAGCATGTCTACCTGCAGAAGATGGATGAGTCTTGTTTCTTGTAACAATACAAAAAAAAGAATATATTCTGGAGGAGCATCTTTCCTTTCTTTCCTTTTTCTTCTCCTGTTTAGGTTTATTGTCATGCTGAATTTGCTATAATTGTAAATTAAGTTAGTTATAGTTATAGATGGTTTGAACGATGTTTGTTGCCTCCATGTCTGAAAAGTGAAACCAATGAGGAAGTGCCTTATACCTTTTTTCTTAAAGGCCAGCAGTAAACTAAATGCACTTTTCCTATCAGTGCTTCTGGGCACTTGATATGATCAGATTTAAGGTGCCTTAGTAAGTGTGCTCCCTCTTTGCTGCTTGCAGCTGTATTTAGTTACTGTAGCTTTTATTTTTTCCTAAGTGTAAAAAATTGTGCAGAGGCTAATATTGTGCCAGCTTACTGAGTTGAATGTGATACTGTATGTGCTCTTCTGTCTTTGTGTACTGTAGAAATTAAAACCTGAGTCAGAACCTGAGGGGAAGGAAAAGCCACCAGAAAGCAGAGCAGACAAACCAGAGCGAGTGTCTCCAGACCCTGCACCGGCATTCAACCCGAGCCCCCCGACCTCCAACACCACAGTGACCAACACTTCCGACCTCAATGATTCACGAGAAATTAATTTTGAGTATCTCAAGCATGTCGTCCTCAAGTTCATGTCATCCAGAGAGGCTGAGGTATCTACCTTGTGTGGCTCTGCAAGAATCTGGTTTGTGTTGACTGTATGACAGAGCCTAGCTATGGTCCACACTCAGACTGAAGGTGTGCTCTTTGTTTTGCTCCGTCAGGCGTATCAGCTCATACGTGCTGTATCTGTGCTACTGAACTTCACTCGTGAGGAAGAGGACATGCTGAAGCAAACTCTGGAGTACAAGGTTGGTGTATTTAGAATTCTCCTAAAAGGGTAGAACCCAAAAAAATTCAAAACAAAATCAAATAACAAATGGAAAATATATAAAACTACAATGGTGTAAGGCGACACAATTTTATGACAAATGGGCAAAATTGATTCAAAATCATTGCCACATCATTCAAAAATATTGGGAAAAGATCACCACAGCTCGCAATTTCTCAAAACTGTCAACATAAACCTTGTTAAGACATCTGAACAGAAGAAAATGAGAAAAGAAAATGCTTGACTGTGCTTGCTTACTTATGTTGAGCGTTTGCATGTGTAAATTGCTGTGTTTAGCTGTATTTAGTAGATCTATTAGAATCTCAACATTCAACTTTACTGTGTATTTTATAGACAAGAATGTGTTTCCTAGGATCTGTAGAATTTTTTGTGGTTTTGAAGGATGTGAAAAAGGAACAAGTCACAACTTTATAATTAGCATAGACTGTATAGAAAAGACAGATGGTTTTAAAAGGAAAGCCTGTGATGAACTCTCTAAAAACTTATTTCTAATGACCAGCAGTTTGATTGTAAATAGAGGTCTGACTATATAGATTTTGTGGGATTGTGTCAATCAATAGTTTCAGTTTTTATGAATACAACACAATGCTCATTTTGTAAAATTGTGGTTCAAGAGCCAGAATAGAGGCGAAAGGATTGTATGTGTTACTTTGTGAATGACAAGCCCACTAGCCAGTGAGCATGTGGCATCTCTTAATGTCACAATCAAGTCTGCCCCTCAATTGTCGCTTCTGATATTCAGCTTGGGACTTCACTAACCACTGGGTGATGTCATGGCACCTACTTCCATCTTTTGTACAGTACCGGTCAAAAATTTGGACACACTTTATAAAGTCTGTGGTGGTTACTGTGGTTAGCCTTGTTTAGCAGATCAGCCTCTTCACCTTCACTGCTGTGTATTCGGGTCAACTGTATTGTGGTGTTGGGTAATGATCCCTTTGAGTGTATGGGACGACTGCTTGCTAATGCTAACTGCCGCATCCACTTGCACATTGTGGAATTACAGGGATAGTGAACAGTTCTGATAGCATACTGGTGAAATTCTTAGCCTGGTGCAGCGCCAGGCGATCAACCCCTGGCTCTGATAGTAGACTCATCTCTGCACTTCGCTCTCAGACTGCTGGCTTTCTTGTGGTTCGTAGGATACTTAAGAGTAGAATGGGAGGCCGGGCCTTCAGCTTTCAGGCCCCTCTTCTGTGGCCCCTCTTCAGTTTGGATTTGGGAGACAGATGCCATTTCTATTTTTAAGATCAAGCTTAAAATTTTCCTTTTGGATCAAGCTTATAGTTAGGGCTGGATCAGGCGACTGGCTTAGTTATGCTGCAATAGGCCTAGGCTGCTGGGGGGTTCATATTATGGACTGTTTCTTTTCATTCACTTCTTTTTACTCTGTTTATACACAACTCTGCATTTAATCTAATTTGTCTGGTGTCTTTTGATTGTTGGGGCTTTCTCTGTATATTATAGGGTCAGCAGTCGCCTTGAGGCGACGGTTGTTGTGATTTGGTGCTATATAAATAAAATTGAATTGATTCCTATGTAATTTGTGTTCTAGATGTCCTGGTTCGGATCGAAGCCTTCTCCAAAGGGAATAATCCGACCTTCAATCTCAGGCGCTTCGACTCATTGGAGCTGATTGAGCAGCAGAAAGAAGTGATGTGATGGAGAGAAAGAAAAGGAGACCACATCTGAAGGGAATAAAATCCTTCCTGTGCAGCTCCCATCACTGAGCACGATTCATGCTCTAAACTTGGACCAGCCTCACAGTTTTTTGTTTTTTCTTTCTTCCTATGGCTCTGTGGGAGGATCTGTTGGGGGCTGCACATTATCATTTTAGGGATGACAGCTTACTTATAATCAGTTGGTGATTTTTTTTTTTTTAAATTACATTTCTGATCAAGAAACCTAATTTTTCTTAAATCATAGGACACTAATCTGATGTTTTCTTATCAACCAAAACTGAGTTACCGTATAAGAAAAAGAGACATCAGAAGGAAGAAACACACCGACCTAATTGTTATTTTTAGGGACCAGCTCATTTCTATCCTCCTTTTGTGGGAAAAAATATCAGCGTGACTTGATGTGACCTTCTTCACTGGACAGATACTATAGCTTTTGGTTGCTGAAGGATCCTTCAGCTTGTTGGTTATCACTTCATTTTAAATCACAGAGGGCTTATTTAATGAAAATGTGTCACTTTACTGACTTGTACAGACAACTGAAGCTGCCTTGGCTTTAGTATTAATGAGAGTTTATTTAATAGAACATAAATTGTTCACACTGGTGTCAAAGGACCAAAATTGTCTACATCAGCCATTCCCAAACTCAAGAATACCACAGCCCATTTCGGAATCTGAAAATGTTCTGTGTCCCACACAAACCTTTAAGTTCATCTTTAGTCAACACACAAGGATAATCCATCTTTGGTCCCTGAGTATAGTTAATCACTTGATTACTTTCTATCACTTGTTTTTGATTAGTGGGTTAATTCTGCTTTTCTGGTGATTCACTTATTGATGTTGATTCTCTATTAACTGCGTTTCTTTTGGTGCCTGATAGCAACTGATAGGGTATTTGATCAGTTACAATTTCGCAGCAATCAAGAGAAATAAAATGGATCCAGATCAAAATTTGGTCATATCAATAAAGAATCACTCTAGTTTTGAATGTATCCTTTTTGTGGTGACCATTTTAATGGTTTAATGACCTCCCCTGGTCCACCTGCAGTACCCACTTTGGTGACTAAAGGAGTTGCAGCCCACATGTCGGGAATCACTGATCTACAATCAAGAGAATCCAAGCTGGGATTAATGTGCAATAGGACCATCATAATCCATAATTTTGTATTGTATTGGAAAAGATATTTAAGTTCAACTGAGGTTGGGATGCGCTTTCATGTAATACCAATATGTACCGTAGTGTGGTGCAGCGAATCAGTTTAACCTTTATTTAACCAGCAAAAAGAACACATTCTCATTTACAGTGGCAGCCTGGGAAAAGACTAAAAGGAAACATGAGCTGCTAAAAGAAAAATAAATCACACACCTAACAGCCTTTCAGCGCAACCAGTAGTAAAATGTTACCCTCTTTTCTTTGATAAAATTTGCAGTCACAAAAAAGCGCACATAAAGTCCTGCTGAGTCTGGCAGCTGATGTCCAGCGTAACCACCAATCAAACATCTCCCTCTCTCACAAACACACATTTATTCATTCCTTGAACACCAGTGTGATGGATATGGACTGTATTTTAACAGTTGTCAGAAGTTTTTGTACGCTCATCATGGGGCTATTTGTCATGGTAATTTTGAGCTTTTAATGATTTCTTTGAACTGTTCTTTTTCCAGAGTGGAATAATTGTACAGCATCCATCTCTGGTAACTGAAAAAACAAAACAAACCAAACAAAACCAAAAAAACCCCAAAACAATTAGCTGAAACCAACCAATTTTAATGAACTCTACCAGTTCTGTTAAGAAGAGTGGTCAAATATCTAGCCAGAATTGTTGATGGCTACCAGAAGCCTCTGATCATGGTGCAACTTGCTAAGAGACATTTAAATGTTAGCGGAGGTGTATGTATCCTTTTGACCTTGTGTGGATTGGAAATAATCCAAAATAGTTTCAAACTTTTGCACCTAATTCTTGTTTTTTGAAGTTACTGAAGATGTGTCCTATATAATCATTTCACCCTGGAAAAAGAACAGTTAAAAGGCCCCACATGACAGTGACATGATGAGTGTATGTAAACTTCTGACCACAACTGTATGTGATTAAAATAAGTAAATGCTCTGTAAATGACTGAAGGACATGTTCTGCCTTCACCTGCCTTTGCTAATGTAAATCAAAGTACATTCCACTTGGCTGTTTATATATAGAAATCTGTACATACTGTATGCATTGAGAACTTTATAAAATAGTTGATGTTAATGGTTTGATGTGATCAATTTGTAGTATTTATCATCATAAACCTGAGCACGTACAGGTTTCTGCCTGAGCTTGTCACACTGCTCATCACTATCTCTAGTCCTGAGTATGATGTCAGTCATATGTGACTTGAAGTTTTATCTGTTGAGTTTGTATATAGGGAAGCAAGAGGACATCTTTGAATGCAGATTTGTCATGTTATTAAAGAAAGGTAGCAGACTGATGTAGTCGCTGACACTCCATCAGCTAATATACTGTCTCTATGAGAATCGAAGAAACAGTGAATGCACTTTTGAACCTCATTGATTTTGTTGTGTTAAACACTGAAGAAGTTTTGCTTTTTATGACTGCTGCCACCAAATTATGTGACCATTTTATTCTGTGACTCTGGGAGGCACTGCTGGTATCATGTAACTACCACAAGCTTTCTAATACTGTAAAGTTTGGCATTTTAAATGGGTTCAGCCTCAAGTGGCCACTAAGAGGAACTGCAATTTTTTGCACACGATAGATTGAATATTCATCTTTTTTTTCACCTTTTAAGGCTTAAAAATAGCAAATGCATACAGATTAGAAGTCTGTGTGCACAGTTGATAATATAAGATGGACTCACAATTTGCTCTTTTTTCATCAGCTGAAACAGGCTGGACTCCATAGTTTCCAGCTATAAACAAAGAAATATAAATTCAGTTCAGTGTATTTGTTCAAAATATTGTTTCTTCACAAAATAAATGCTTAGTTGTCACATTATTTTAAATGCAAACTACTACATGTGATTAGGGGGAAAAAAAAGTTTGACAAATGAACCAAACCACTTCAGATGATTTCCCATATAATCTGCTCATGTTTAACAAGGAAAACCCTGTCACTGCTCTTAGTTGGTCTGTATTTTACCTCGTGTAACAGTCTAAATATATGACCGCCCATGCTCAGGTCCAGGTTCTGACCATGCAGGTGACTGTTTTTAAGTTATACCAGGGAAGGTCAAATAAGCTTTGGTAGTTTAGTCAGGTTTTTGTTTAAATTCAAAGCAACAGTTGAGTCACATATTCTCATAGCTGATGTAAATGATCAAGTAGCCTAGAGCTCTCTGAGGTCAACTTGGTTTGAAAAACAACTTCTAGAGCTACAGGATTTGGTGTTGGACTGATGTTTTTTTCTTTTTCCTACATTTAATAAATAATCCCAAAATCGTGCCCTGCATTTGTTACAAATTCTGCACCCTTGGCTGGAAATCCAGTTTTTCTTTATTTTTCCGCTGCTTTTGATATTAATGTGGCAATGTAATTCTAATATATAAAACCAACTACTTTTCTACATGTTCCATTTCCAGAGGCCAGTATTTGCAGAATGGAAATAATTCAGTTGTACAGTTTTCTTTTAATGGCTTCATTTGGTCTGGGAATACATAAAAGTTTCTTCTCTTTTGATCTGTCTGTGGCGTTTTTCCTTCCACTTTGTGGGGTGGGTTGTGGCGTCCTCCGGGCCGCGGTGGCGCTGTTTGCACGTTTGCAAAATGAAACGACGAAGAGGAAAAAAAAAATCTCCGGAAGCTGCTTTTTGTGAGCACGCGGTGCGTCCGGCCTTTCCGACGGAGCAGCGAAAAGGAACATGGTGGGCAATGAACACTCTTCGATTAAATTCGAAATTTTCGTCTTTAAGGGCCACAAAAACCCATTTAATTCGTGCTATACGCGTCCATAAGCTTCTTGGGTACTTGTTAGTGTATGTGTTGGTAGGTAGGCTACTACCAGAGTAGAATAAAATGATTTATTAGGATGTGCTGGTACCGATCAGCGCCGCTCTGCTCAGCTGCTAAAGCTAGTGGAGAGAAATAGCCATAACTGGTTCTGCTGTATAGATTTAACAGAGAAGGAGACACAGTTAATCTGTCATTGCAAATACTGATAAGAAATAGCGTGACTGTTTTGACTAAATAATAATAATTATGTAAGTACTGACTCGCTAACATTAGCTTGACTGGTGCTGAGAATGCTAGCCGAACTGATGGCGTGTTTGATGGCCACGAAGCGCTCTCTTTAAAACGTGTTTGTTCTGCTGTGATCCAGGCCAAAATTAAGGCAAGAGATCTGCGGGGCAAGAAGAAGGAGGAGCTGCTAAAGCAGCTGGATGACCTGAAGAATGAACTGTCTCAGCTCCGTGTGGCCAAGGTTACCGGTGGAGCTGCGTCCAAGCTCTCCAAGATGTGAGTACCGCATGTACATGATCCAATACCAAAGCACAGTTTCCCCAGTTGGACCACACCGACTCGGATCTAACTCTACTGTCCCCGGCCGTGTGGTCTTGGCATATACCAAATACAAGATGCGTGTACAGAGCTAGGGAGCAATGGGGCATCGTTCTTTTACTGTCTGATGGCCTTTGAGTAAATATAACTCGAATGCAATTTAATCAGAAATGTTATAATTTGGCTTTGCTTCACTTGGGTAATGTAGGCTCCACACTGTGTGTACAGAAAGTACAGTAAAGTAACGGTGGTGTTGAGTCAGTGAGAGTTAAGCATGTTCACACTTGGCACACTATGGAATGGCTGTTTAGGGAATATTTTTCTTTGATTCAGTCCATTTAATTAAACATTTGTGTAATTGTATACAATTGTAATTGTATACAAATGTATATAAACATGCCTACGCATGAATAAAATACAACTTGGTCCTGGAAGATTTTCTGAC
Organism: Bujurquina vittata; assembly: GCA_015106715.1. NCBI lineage: Eukaryota > Metazoa > Chordata > Actinopteri > Cichliformes > Cichlidae > Bujurquina > Bujurquina vittata. The sequence continues at coordinate 5,180 of VUQK01037192.1, read as the reverse complement.
CATACAACATTCTAATAGAATATGCCCAGTTGAAATCACAGGAACTGTGACTGAGAACAAAAGCAGAAATTGTAAAGTCTAATAAGGTATACATTTTCAGATTTTCACAGTCGTGCCATTCTGATGGCTCTTGGTCAAGTATTTTCAAATTTGTGTAATGACATTATAGGTTTTATTCTGCTGATTTTGTTGTCACTTACTTGCAAGAGATGCTTGATACTCATTGCAGGTTTGTATTACAACTGTTTAAACTGTTCCTGGCTTGGACACTTTCCTAATGTGTGCCTTTACATTTGAATTGACAAATATTTAAATTCACTTGCTTCTTCTTCATGATAAATGGATTTTGTTAGAATTTGGTTGCACAGCTGACTTTGCTGTTCATTTTTCACAGCCGTGTGGTTCGCAAGTCCATCGCCAGAGTCTTGACTGTAATTAACCAGACACAGAAGGAGAACCTGAGGAAGTTCTACAAGGTGAGGGCCACCAGTTCTTCTTGTGTTAAACACACATACACACCCCTTCTTGGGACTCCTGCTTTGGTTCTTTGGTCTGAAATGTTCGTTTAGCAGAGATTTCGCTCATACATCACAGCTGTGCAACAAAAGCCAGAGAAGACCTGTGTTTTTACTGATGACTGTGTGTACACTGACTGCTAAAATTCAGTATTTCAATTTACCTGCTCTTTTGCCAGTAAGAATTACCACTGAATTCAATGAATTGAATGTTTCTTTTACCACACTGGAAAAATGAGGGTCATGTTTCCACCTTCTCTTTAATGGTTAAATTTATAACCATTTGCACCAATTCAACCTTTTCTTGCCTGGTTACAGCAGAAGTTATGATCATATTATCGTTTATCATTATACTATTAGCTGACTCAAATCCATTTAAAAAAAAAAAAGTGCAACTCGTTGTCATTGTGCACACAAGGCACACAACTAAATAAGGGTTTCAGATCACTCATCCAGAGACAAGCATCTGGGGTCATGCAGCCAGAGACCGGCGCTACCGTTAGGCAATGTGGTTTAAGTGTCTTGCCCAAGGACACAATGCAGCGCAGGGACAGGGCTCGAACCTGCAACCTTCCAGCTAAAAGGCAAGCGCCTACCCACTGCGCCACTGCCACTAGTGTGTGTGTGTTCAAAGATGTAATCACTGCGGAAGGGAAGAGATTATTCTGTATGTGTGAGGGAACATTGGATGCCATTTAAATATTCTCCGAACTCTGTGACACAAGATGTTAATAATGAACACACTGAAGAAAAGAAATTTACTAAATTGGTATTTAAGTTAAAAAGTGGCACTGGGACCAAGGCACATATATTAACATTCACTATTAGCAGAAAAACATTTGAGCTTTTATACTTTTTTGTGTAACGGGAAAAGGGCTCTATGTTTAGAATACAAGACAAAATGAAGCGTCACTCGGAAAATTAAATATGGTGCAGTAATTATTTAATTGCTTAAAGCCAGCCTTCACAGGATTAAACAAAACCTGTGGTAAAAGTACCTGTTTTGACACTAGCCAGATTAGCATTTACATCTCTCTTTACTCACCGTTATGTTGTAAGATTGTAGTTAGTGTAAACACAGTGAATGATTCTGTGACGCTCTTGCTTTCTGATGCATTTCATGTTGTGTCCTGAGCTTGCTGCATGCTAACATTTCTTATTTGAAGCACCTACTGTAAAATAATTTCATTATGGGAGTAACACTGGGAAAGAACAAAACCAAATGACAGCTTGCTTTTGAACCCTCAGACTAAACAGCTCCCTCCCTAAAATGTGACACATCAGTCTTTGCAGATTGACCTTTTTGATTGTGGTTTAAGGTTTTTCAGCTTGACTGAACCCCAATTTTGTTTTCTCAGGGCAAGAAGTACAAGCCCCTGGATCTGAGGCCCAAGAAGACCAGAGCTCTGCGCCGCCGGCTTAACAAGCATGAAGAGAGCCTGCGCACCAAGAAACAGCAGAAGAAAGACCTTCTCTACTCAGTCCGCAAATATGCTGTCAAAGCTTAGAGGGATTTTCTAGTAACAAAATAAAATCTGTGGAAAATAGTGGTTGTTGTGTAGTGTTTCTCCACAAACATTGTGCTAAGTATACAGTCACACTTAAACCAGGCCATTGTTTGTTCCTCTGTTTTGTAATATGTTAAACTTTGTTGATTTCAGGGGTGTGTACCTGCTACATGGTGTCTTTGTTACAGTCACAGGGATAACTTGTAATGTTTTATTTGGCCTGCCCCTAAAAACTAAATGTAGGGTTCTGCTTTTTATTTCAGCAGTGGAACCATCAGAGTGTGGGGGAACTGTTATAATTTGCTTTGTCTTGAGCTATGTTAGCCCCTTAAGATTTCTAAAGAATTATTTTCTTAAATGAGAAAAATCTCTTCTTTGAACTGCCATGTTGCTTTGTACCACATCTCAGTGTAGTTATTGGACACCTTTAAGTCAAATCATTCCACCATAGACAGATGCTGCTACAATTAGGGTATGAGCCCATTAATACTGCCAGTGAATTTGGGATTGTTAAAAAGAAAGCGCCGTCATCTGAACAGACACATTAGAAAATGTTTGCTTCTTGGTCTGTCAGTTACGTGCTAGCTCCCTGAATTGATACCAAGGTGTTGAATCTGCTGTCAGTAAGGTCCCTTCAGCCCCTTGGAGCAGCTGAGAGAAATTACGTCATGTTTTCATTTAAATGAATGGCAGCAGTTCAAAGGACGTTTGGGTTTCCTTGACAATCTAATGAGCTGGTTATATAGCCTCATCACCACTAGAGGGCAGCACACTTTAACATTAATGACTAAACACCCACTAAGACCTGATATTGAGCATTCTGACATTTGGTGATTTAAGAGGAGAGCAGAAATATAGTGTGGACTGTGATTTCACTGCATGTATATGTATGTACTAGGGAGTGGTGGCCTAGAGGAGAAGAAGCAGGTTCATCAATGAGAAGGCCTTGGTTTGCATCACCGAGCTGGCATCACTGTAGGCTCCTGAACAAGGCCCTAACCCCCCCAAGTTGCTCCCCGGGTGCTTTCTAGCTGTCCTCTGCTATGTCATGGTAATTACACACAGGTACAAGGTTGGACCACCCTTTGCCTTCAGTTTCCTTAATTTTTCATGGCACAGACTCAACCAGGTGCTGCAAACATCCCTTAGAGATTTTGC